>JAGFPH010005184.1:24535-36482 GCA_018207615.1 Philaenus spumarius
GGTAGTACAATAAACATAACTTTTCATTAAATTGTTCTGTTGATATTTTTTGTTCCTTCCATTTGTGGTTCGGGCTTTCATTCAATCGTTGTGAATTTGTTGTCACAGTGCTCTTTAACCTTTGTAACAGTATTAATAACTATACTCACTAAATTACAAACTAAGGCTAACAACAGACGAGACACCGGTGTACGGGACACTTTCCGGTGTCCCAGCTTCTCGCAGGGAGAGACACCGTAGAGCCACAGAATCTGGTAGCGCGCTACTCAGTGTCTCATCTGTTGACACACATTTAATTGATAGTACATTTAGTGTCCCGTACACTAGTGTACCGTACACCGGCGTCTCGTCTGTTGTTAGCCTAACCATTGCTGGGGAAGTGTATAAGCAGAAAAGTATTAACATTTTAAAAATAATATATTCAATTAATATACTAGAATTATATACAAATAATATCTAAATGAAACTAAGTTCTCCCACTCCCACATACAGGTACTTGTACCTCCGGTGGGATTGCTACAGGCCTAGAATTAGACCTGTGGTAATATATGTGTATATGTATGTATGTAGTATATGTATGTATATAGTGGAATAAATACAAATACAATACAATACAAACAATTTTATGTTCCCATAATTTGTTGAGTTTGGTTTTATTGTTGCAATGTTTACATCCACCTTATTCAAACATCGAATATAATTCAGTTGTTTGTAAACACGGCACAAAATAACAAAAATTTACTATTTCCAAACGGCCGTCAAAAATAAAAGTCACAAAACCGTACAAGAAAGGAGCACAACTGTTTTTTGCGAAGACTGCCACCGACAATACTTTTTTCATAAACTTATTTTCACGTACCTTCTGCTGGATGGAGGCCAGCTAAATGTTTACTAACCATATGACTGACAAAACTTGGGTCGTATCGGATGTGCAATCACAGCGCACGTTTACAAATAAGCAATTTAGTGATTCTGTCGCTATTAATCGCGGGTCGAAAAATGGAAAGATGAGTCAGAGGGCAAGGTGAAAATAATAATAAGTTTTTATACATTAAGTTAAAGAGAAACACTAAATGTTTAAAAGTGTGAGTTGTTTTTGTGGGCGGTACTATCACGCACCAGTCCAATGCACGCATAATGTAGTACGATTATGCTTTTTCCGCTATTTCTGAGGCTACTTTCAAGCTAATATATTAATAAATAATTCGACCACGCAGCTGAACCGCTGACGTGAGTTGAGCAAATTTCCAACATTAAGTTTATAAGCCTATGTTTTAGGGTTTCAACCAACAATTTGGGAAATAGGTCTAGTCACGACGATGCTTAGCTGCAAAATAGTTCACACGCCATTCCGCATATTGGGAGTATCTTCAATACACAAAGCATTGCGTGCTTAGCACGCCAACCCCCGTATTCGGAGTATCTTCAATACGCAGAGCATTGCGTGCTTCGCACGCCAACCCCCGTATTCGGATTATCTTCAATACACAGATCATTGCATGCTTCGCACGCCAACCCCCGTATTCGGAGTATCTTCAATACACAGAGCATTGCATGCTTCGCACGCCAACCCCCATATTTGGAGTATCTTCAATATACAAAGCATTGAGTGCTTCGCACGCCATCCCCCGTATTTGGAGTATCTTCAATACACAGAGCATTGCATGCTTCGCACGCCAACCCTACGGTAAAATCCACCACATGGCTTTGAACCGGGTACTTTTATGGTACTTTACGTTTTGATCGATTTTGGGAGAAAAAAGCGGAGCTATAAGGTCGCGTAAAAAAACAAAATGTGCAGAATAACATCCTACATTTATATTTGCAGAAAAAACGTTTTTTTTAAATTCATTGTCATCGAAAAGATCCCAAAAAATAGTTATTTCCGGTCAAAAAACGTGCTTCCGATTGTTGGATTTTTTGGCTAACGAACTCGTCCGAGCGACATAGACGACCAACATGTATACCAAATTTGAACCAAATCGGACTTAAAAAGCAGCCGCTAGAGTGCGAACACATATATACATCCTTATATATATACATATGACTTTTAATTACACCCCAAAACGTGTTCTGGGGACCATGATCGGTGCTCATTTGCTACTCCCGACCTTGTGTCTTACCATAAGGGCCACTGTAATAGCTAATTTTTCCTATGGAAATTCGCTAATAGACAGTCGAACAGTTTAACAAAATATTCTTGTCATATTAATTATGCAATTGATTGTGATACCAGCTGTTAATTTTAACCTGTAACCTAGAGGTTTAGCTGAACTCAGTGTTGGTCCCGTAATCTAAAACATTAGTTCATTCTAATAATTCAACGAAGAAACCATTAAAAATGTAGGCCGATTATTCAATCCTAAAAGAAATTAGGCCTAAGACGGTAACCAGCATTCCACGTTCACTTGCTACACTCTTGCTTGTGTTTGTCCGCTTTATTATCACTGTTCGATCTACGCAATATTGTTGTAAAGGAAAGGAAAATGGAAGATTTGTGTAGAATTGGTGAAATTAAACCGATGAAGGCGATTGCTGTTAAGTTCAGAGTTGGGACTAAGAGCGTCTCTGATTGGAAGAAAAATAGGAATAATATTGTGATCTTTTGTTCCAAAATGATTTCAAAGGGCCGTTTGGATATTTGGTGTAAACCCGAAAAAGTAGAAAACAAAAGCATCATTTGTTCTGACATGTTTTGTCGATCCGATGAGTTCTGGTCCGTAACAAGATTCTACCGTACTTTCAACAGATAAAAATTGCCTAAAATATCTCTTAAAAAATATATTCAAGTAAAAAATGGGTAGATTTTTATTGTATGAGTAATAGTATACTACGTCATACCCGTTCATATACAAGAAATAAACATTCTACCTAACAATTAATGTAGTTTGTTCACAACTACACGAGCAGAGCAAGTACTGGGGTTGGCATTCATAGTTTCCCCGTTTGAACAAAACTATTTGATAAAACATTGTTCCAAAAAACTTGATACCTCTACAAATGTGTGTTTGATAAAGTATAACATACTTATCTACTCTAAAGAGGTTACAAAATTCATTACACGTAAAATATTATATCGAATAAATGTAAAATCAACCTCATTAACACAACCTGTTTAGTCTTTAAAATTTGAGGCACAATGTGATCATATACACACACATGTTTTACAAAAATTCTATTATACACCTCCCATCAAAATCATAGCGGCTAACACGCGTTTTTTTTACAAAGTGATGTTACCAACCTGTGCACATTGTCACAGTTTGAAAGCAGGAGTCTATTACATACATATGTAAGCTGGAAGATAAATCTATTGAGCTCTCCGAATGATAGTAAACAGTCGTAAAACTAACAATCATAAAACTAGTTAAAAACTAAACCAGCAATTCAGTAAACTATAACTAAGACAACATTATGAAAGACATACAACGGCCTGTACTGAAACTAAAACGAATTATTAATTACAAAAATAAAACTAAACAAAAACGTTTTTTACAATAATTAATTTTAATTAAGTTTAAAAAAACTGTAATCTTTAATAGTTTTTTTTTATGTAGTTCTAGTTTTTTTCGAACTTTGTTGTACGGCGCTAATGTCATGTGAAGTTCTCGATTGAATTTTATTGACCGTTCAAAAGGTGGATCGACTTCTGAAACTTTTGTAATTTTCGTCAGCAAGCATCGATTGCTGACGATTTAATTTCATCAATCGCATCCTTTATGTTTATAACGCAGTTTGCGGTATTATAATTTTTTCAGCTGTAATAACTGATACATCACTCCAAATTGCGTAATAGCCTACTCAGATTTAGCTGTAGATAATTTGGGCAAGTCCACTTGTAATCATGCAGAGGTGTGTTGTAGGGAAATCCCATCTTGCATGTTATGTTGTATTTGTGAGTGTTTCACCGTATTTATACAAGTTATTAAATTCGTACAATAATAAATAACAGTAGAGACACTGTAATAATTTACGGATTTTGCATGTTCTGTAGTGCTATTTAATACGTTTCAGATAACCGGGGCGAGTTTAGAACCGGGGTTTTACTGTTTCATTAAGACTATGTTTGAAGTGAATAAAAATTATTTTAAAAGAAATAATAAAATCGACGATATAAAATAATAGATATTTTATTACCTAAGTCATATAAATTAAACTATACTACTTTTTGCTTTAATCTCATGTCTATACTAAAACAGGTCAACTGTGATTTGCGTCGAAACTAATACTACAGAAAATGTAACAAATTTTCACTTATAAAACTCGTTTACATTTTCGACAATTTAACCGCAGCGAATTTCTGCCCGAGTAGTTTCATAACATCCCCGTGCGGCAGTTTGGTATTTTCTTTCTTAACCGTACCATAATTTTCTTTCACAAACATGGCAAAAGCAGAAGGCGTCCTTGGTACTTTAACCGAGTCAGACTCACTAGGCGCACTGTCAGTCGGCACTTTCGACGTTAAAAACACTTCAAACGTTCCATAACAATAACCACACCGTTTGCGTTTTACATCCAATGATTTTGAATGTCGTCCAATGCTGAAAACAGAAGTAAAATTTAAATTTTTAGTTAAACGTTAATTTTTACTATTTTTTTATATCAGCATTAAAAAAAATTCAGTCCTAAAAGCTACAATATACAATGTGTAAAAAAAACCAATGTACAGTACGTTTGACACATGAATTTTGCATGTATCTAAAGAAAATATTTTTTTCAAACCCCATTGCTCAAGACAAATTTGTTCGTTTGCCGTTTTAAAAAATATTAAAATGTAAACTTCAATTGAGAGACAGTATCCTGCAAGAAGGGGTCCCAAAAAGACTACTTATGATATATACTTTAAAAAAATGTAAAAATTAGACATTTTTTCATAAGTTTTTCAACATTGAAAATAAGTTGAATTTCGGGAGAACAAAAAAGCCTACATCTAAAAAATTTCAAGTAGCAATATAAGTCAAGTTAAATTTCCAATTAAAGGGCTTTAAAGGTGAATATTTTTTGTATTTAATCTTTGATCATATGACATTCAACCATTTCAAAATAGTGGAAAATGGTTTTTACGCTTTGTATGGTTCTCTTTCTTATAAAAAAATGGATGGGTATGGAGAAAACAAATACATTTATTTATATATGATTATAGTTTTGAGAAATAAAATTAAATAATCAGTAAATAATGAAAAAAACAAACACCACGGTTTCGCCAGCATCGGCATTTACAAGGCAGCTTAACCCTACAACTGTCCATGTTAATGTTTTGCAACGCCAAGTCATTTCGGCGCGTGTGCAAGCATATTTTCAAAAATTCGCCAAATATAGTAATTGTATACCAATCCAAAAGTTTTCTGTACCTTTTTTGTAGAGAAAGGTTCAAAGAATTCCTATATGCAATTAAAAAAATTATTGATGTAAAATTGTAAAAGTTATCAGCTCAAGAAACAAAAAATGTTCAGTAACGAAAGGAAAATGTTCAACTTTAGGCCTACATAACAAGTAGTAAACATTTTTTGTAATTTTTTCGTAAGCGTAAAAAAGTTTCATAATTTAGTTCTAAATAGAACTGTATAAAAACATTTATCAATTTCAAATTTCTTATTTTGAAAACACCAGTTTTTATGTTCCATCTACACGACTTCTAAAAAGTTGGCCTAGTTTCAAACGTAATTTAAGATTATTTGCTTTACCCAAAAATGAAATATTATTATAACAAAGTGTAGAGAATAAATCAAAGAATTGAACCGTATACTTATAAATTATCTTTTCCTAAAAGTGTTTGACATAGAATTATTTGAATAACAAAAGAGATAAAAAATGTAGAAATCTCCTCGCCCATTCAAGCTATCACGATACGTGCGCAAACCCCTATGTCTACCCATGTTATAAAAAGCCGTTAGAGCTCGATTTCAAATATTAGATGAGACCGTTCAGCAGACACTTTCCCACGGTCCTACACAACAAACTGTTCAAATAAAGCGTATTTGGTTTACAGGGAAAGTTAGCTTGAAGCATTAAGTTTACAAAGATACCAAAATATCTCTCAAAAACTATTGTTTTCACATAGATATCACGTGTAATATATAACGGTTGGAAAACTGACCAATTGCAAGGGTCTACATAACGGCCTACAATTGTTGAACTATTTGTCCGATTTTTGATTGGATGGCAGTAATAGATAGAGGAAATTGTGAAGAATCCAACGATATCTAATTTTACTTTAGAAGAAGTAGCGGGCGGGGTTTCGAAAGAGAGAGAGGAAAGATGCGTTATTTCGTCGTGTTTTGTGACGAAAACTGGTGAATTGACGAGCGCCGAGTTTGTTGAAGAAAACTAATAAACTGCAACGATGATTACGTATGTAAATATACGTTTTAGAAAAAACTTGTAAATACAAAAATTAAAGTTTAGATCATTACCTTTCCAACGGTTTTTGACTTTTTGCGATTGATTAATTTTTAGTGGGTGAAATATTCATTACAAGTATAGTTGTCAAAATTGAACGTTTTCACGTGCCACGCCCCCACGACCACTCAAATTGAGTAGTCTGACAGTTGCAGGGTTAACACAGACATTGCGTTTGTTTTTTCATTAAAATGGAGTTCTACCAAGTAGTCACAGTTACATAATTGGAAGCGCCTAAAAAAAATGGCTGCTCCATGTTTGCGTAAAACAGTTTTAGAGAACACAGTGAAATTACATTAAATAAAAAAACTGATGGTACAATTTATCTTACTTGGAGAAGAGTAATCATCGGGGGGGGGGGGGGGGGGGTTTCAATACAAGTTGTTTGTCTTTTAGTCACACATTTCATTTTTTTTTTTATATATTATTGTAACTTATTCTAATTATAATTATGTCAAATTCAAATGTTATGTCAATGTAAAGTTTCATTCCATGAACCTCTTAGATGCTAGACTCCCAAATAGGTAATGATCTTTAAAAAAAAACAGGTAAACCCTAGTAAACGGACATGGCCACATATTAAGAGATCTACTCATACTAAAGAAGAATAATAATAACAAAAAACAGACAGTGCAAGACAAACAAAAATACATAAAAATCAATATTGGATATTGTCGCACAGAGAATATTCCGGAAACCAAGTCACAAACTGACATTTAAAACCAATAACAAATTGAAAATGGCACTAAAACCAAAGTTCAGAACAGATTGGCCTTGCAAGCGGCATTTACAACTTGACCTGTGATAACAACTGAAATATCCACTACACTGGGCAAACACGACACAAGTTCAAAACACGCTTTAAGGAACACATCCCCAATAACAGAACCACCATCCAGTCCAAATACGCAGATCATCTAATGAATACAGGACTTAGTTATACAGGATGGGGCAGAATGGACTCCCTACTTTCAAACACTCACTGTAGAGCGCGCAGGTGGGTTAGCGGAGTGGGAGCAGTGGCGTTAGGTGGGGGAATCGACGCCATTTTTATTTCAGCAGTCGCCATGCAGTGGCCTGGTGAGCATCGAGGGTTCTTTAAAAACAATAATAGTGTGGTGGCGACGCAGAGGGCTTTTTGTAGGCGGTTTGGTTTGGCTCGTCATGACAAAGTTCCTGATACTAAAACCATTAGGAAATGGATTACTAGTGTACGAGCGACAGGATCTTCACTTCCTAGAGAATCAGCTGGGCGACCTAAAAGTGTGAGGACACCTGAAAACATCGTGGCAGTGAGAGCGTCCATTGAACAGTCTACATCGCACTCTGTGCGGGAACATGCTGCTGCCCTTGGAATATCGTCCAGAACGGTAAAGTGAATTTTACACACTGACCATCATTTACACTACTACAAGATGATGGTCGTTCAAGAATTGAGTCCACAAGACTGGGTGAAATGTACAGATGCTTGCAATGAAATTTTAACCTCTGTGCAACCCGACGCTGTTCTGTTGTCTAGCGATGAAGCGCATTTTTACCTCTCTGGCACAGATAATAAGCAAAATTTTCGTTACTGGGCGACTGAAAATCCTCGTGAACTTCACCAAAGACCTCTTCATAGCCCCAAAGTGACAGTTTGGTGTGCCGTGTCCTCCATAGGCATTATTGGGCCTTACTTTTTTTGAATCTCAAGGTTTAACTGTTACTGTTACCTGTGAACGTTATTGTGACATGCTGGAGAACTTTTTTCAACCTAAAATGAAACAGTATGGTCAGCAATATGACACACAAGCCTTTTGGTTTCAACAGGACGTTGCCACGGCTCATACCGCCCTTCGTTCACGCCAAATCCTGCAAAGACTGTTTCCCGGCCGCCTGATCTCCTTACGAGGCGATGTTCTATGGCCACCTCGCTCCTCGGATTTGAGCCCATGCGATTTTTTTCTTTGGGGATATCTCAAAGCTGAGGTTTACAAAGTTCGACCAAGGACCTTGGAAGCTCTTAAGGAGGCAGTTACAGATGTCATCGCTGGAATATCAGAAGATATGCTGAGAAGAGTTTTCGAAAACTTTTTCGAACGACTCAATATGTGCATCGCTCGCCAAGGTCTTCACCTAGATGAACTAATTTTCAAATCCAAATGAAAATAAAATGGCATTGAATGTAGTTTTGGGAAATATAAACGTTTTAAAATTATCTTTGTTTGTTCTTTTACAATTCACACTTCAAATCAGGGAGTCCATTCTGCCCTACCCTTTACTAACATACAAAAAACATGGAAATTTTAAACACATGTTCCAAGGGACCAAACCCATTTGTCTTGAAGGAATTCCACATCTACAAGAATACCATATCAAACCCAAACTCGATATTAAATGAGAAAACTCACTTTCGATCCAACAATATTTTTGACATCATTATCAGAGTTGACCCCCACCAAACCAATACACTCTCTGTTGCACAGTAACACCCATTCAGTACTAGCGCATGGGCGGACATGTGTACATGTAAGCGAGACTAACATTAATATATAATGAACATTTAAACCCCTGTGCTGTGTTATGTGTATAGCTCAACTTTTTTAACGTGATATGAATATTGTGATAAACTGAATGTGATATTATGACGTGTATTGTTCAAAATAATGCTAATATTATTTTATGAATTTTGAGGGATTCGACAATGATTGAGAGGCAAAACGTACATCATCTAAATAAACTTAGACACAATAAAAAGGACTGCGAGCAGTATCTACGTAAAGTACAGGTATTTATGAAACACATTATTTCTCCTATCAATTTATCCAAAACATATTTTGCGAGATCCAATTCATTCACCAGAAAATCTCAGGAGTCATAATACCAACCGAACAGAAATTTGTTTGATAAGAAAGGATTTTGACCTAACCGAGAAAACCACAAAAAGCAATGTAAAGTTAGAATCATTACTTCATCCAAACCAAAACATCTACAAAATTAAAATTAGGTATAATACCGCTTAGGTGTTAGGTTACAGCATAGATCATGAATAATAAATAGATCTTGCATCCATACGGGGGTTGTGTGCCGGAAAAAAGGTGTTTGCGAAAATAGCACATGATTGCACCGCGAGGTAGCGCTAGGGAGAAAGCATTGTAAGCATTGGTGTTTCCAACCAGCTTCCTTCGTTTCCCCAATAGATAGCGCCAAAAAAGTCGAATTTCCAGTGGAACAAAATATTGCATTGGATCGGAGTTCTATTAGGTTATCCAAATACAATGGTTTCAGGTAGGTAAAGGTTTTACAACGATCTTTGTAATTGCGAAAATCACGAAAAAAACAGAGCAAAAGTAAAACATATTATTTCTTCTATTTACCTCTATAACCTAAATTATAAGCGAAGGAAACGACTTACCAATATCCACAACCCATACATTTATAAGTATATTTTGTCTGTATTGAGTAGTCATGACAACGAGTTATCCTAGGCAACTCTGGAAACCTTCGTGTAGCTTTGTCAGCCCTGAAACAAGAAAATTTTAACACATACTTTAATTCTGCTTCAACCTTTCCATTACATTTATCTTGACAAATTAGCTGACTTGTAAGTTGAAAATTTTACTTTTAGAAACTAACTAATATTATTAACACGTTCAGTGCGGGAGATTCAACATATGTGGGGGAAGCGTTCTATGTGGCAGGTGACGCAACATGTGAGTCATTGGTAGCGTGAACGGCTGTACGGGTGGGAGAAGCTGTGTAGACTTGTCAAAGAGGTATTGTCATTCCTCTCTCGCCCTTAGAAAGAGCTCTGCTTTCATGTGATACCGGTCGTTCTTGATTCAAAGTGTTTCTTTGTTAGTTTTTATCAACTTTTGAACTATTTTTTAGCATTTCTAAGGTAAATTGATATTTTTATCTTCAAACTATAAAGATTTTAACATTCATGAATTATTAAAATTTATACACTTCATTTAGCTTGATCAAAATTAACTAAAAGTTTACAATTTTTGGCCTTTATTTTTTATTTTTGTTTGGTGGTTGTTATCTCACCTAACCTTTTCTTCGAATGTCTTAGGTATATATTGATATTTGTATCTTATTATAACATTTATAATAAAAAACTTATTAAAATTTATACATCTATTTCGTCTCTTTTGAATATCTATATTTTAAAATTTAATTCGACGATTTTCATTATTTGAAAATAAAACAGGGCGTGCGTCAGGTAGTATAGGTTTGTTCATAATGGCGCGTGACGCAGCTTGTGTGTCAAGAAATTTTACTTTTCATTTTTACTCAAAAAATGTTTCACTTGAAAATTTAATGGCGCAAATTAATCAACAAAAATACATTTATTACAATTCCGCCAGATGGAAGGTACCTTATAAAAGGCTCCCGCACTGAACGTGTTAGAACTAATTCCTTTTTTATTATGAAACATAAATTTCTAGGCCCAATACACTATAACACTTCCCATGCCCTGACTTTGTAAATTTTTATTGAAAATATTTTAATAAAATATAATTTCTCCTATTAATTATTTTTTAGCAACATCATCTTAACCTATTTTGATGCAATTTTACTAAAGTCAACTCAACAATAACAAACAAATATGGCGTCAGACGTTTCTTGTAAATTATTAGTAAAAGCTACAAGAGAAGCCAATTGTTTTGTGGAACACTTATATTAGTACTAGCAACTTGTAAGTTATTAGTTTTGTGTAATAGGACCAATCAGATGATCTGTCATTCTTCAAAGCTTTGTATTTCCTGACAATAAACAGAACAATGTTGGTAGTGACACTGAGTTTGTGGACGACCAGTGGTGTAGTGGAGTCGGAGCTGGGGGGAGGGGGGAATGACTCTTCGGCACTGTTTATTAACCCTATCAATGCTAATTTTCTGCCATCCCAAGCCATTTTGATGCGTTGTGCAAGCATTTTTTTTTTTTTTTAGTTCGCCAAATATAGTAATAATATCCCAATCCAAAAGTGTTCAATAGCTTTTTTTTTAGAAAAAGGTCTAAAGAATTTATAATTTATTCAACTAAAAAATTTATTGATGTAAAATTTTAAAATTTATTGGTTTAGGAAGCACAAAATTTCTAGTAATGGAAAAACGAATCCAACTTTAGGCCTACATAAAAAGTAGTAAACATTTTTCGTAATTTTCTTCAAATTAAACAAAAGTTTTATAATTTGGTTCTAAATAGAAGTGTATAAAAACATATATCAATTCCAAAAAGTTTTTCTGAAAACACCAGTTTTTATATTCCTACTACAAGACTGCTAACAAAATCAAAACTATTTTGAATAGTAATTTATTAATATTTGCTTTACCCAAAAATGAAATATTATTATAACAAATTATAGAGAATAAATCATAGAAATGGTATACTTAAAATTCTTATAAAATTTATTTCTCTAAATTAGATCAAACAAACAAACCTCTCATTAACGTATCATATACCGTAGTTACTAGATGCTCTAGACCAGGGGTTCTCAATCTTTTCCAAGGACTGTACCCCTTAATGCAAAATAAAAATTTTGCGTACCCCCTGGCTGTTA
>JAGFPH010005184.1:40626-55117 GCA_018207615.1 Philaenus spumarius
AAACCTTACCCCCAAAAAAACAAATTAAAATGTATGGTGGATGAACTCGCTTACCGAGTAAAAGGATTTTGACAACAGGAGTCGTCTTAAGTTATTTTTAAATTTTATGAAATTTACTTCCAGTCGTAAGTTATCTGGAAGTTTGTTAATGAATTCAACACCTGCATAAGAAGGAAGTTTTCTCACAATATTTAACCTATGAGGCTGATGTCTTAAAAAGTTAGAATTTCTTGTGTCATAACTATGAACGTCCATGTTGCGCAATGTTTCCCCTTTTTTCCAACAGTGGATTATAGTTTCAAAAATATATACGCATGGAAAAGTTAAGATGCCTAATTCCTTAAACGCTTCCCTACAGGATGCCATTCTGTTTAGACCTAATATAGTTCTTAATGCTCTTTTCTGTAGACGTAACACTCTACTAACCTCATTCACCGAGGTTGATATTTGTATAGTACTTTGATATCATATAGGTGTACAAAACGTGCAAAAATCAAATTTGTATATTCAGTCCCACCAGAGATAATTAGCCTCAAACTTTTCAAAAACTATTACAGATTTTCAAATTTCAAAAACTTATAAAAAAATAAGGAAACAGTTGTCAGTGTTCTTGCTCTATTTAAGGCTAGTAGTTTATGATATCTAACTAGAGAAAAAAAATAAACTCTGATAAATCATTCCTTGGTTGTTATTTTTGGGACTAAAAAGTGGATTTACTACATTTGCAACACCAAACTTTGGAGGTCATTTTGAGTGGTTATTTTTTAATCATTTCACTTGGACTGACCCAAAACTACAATTTTAAAACGATGATTACATATGTAACTAGCTGGCCCGACCCGGCTTTGCACGGATAGACAAATCAACCTGATACTAATAATTAGCCCAACTGTTTTAGTTCATTGTAAAAAAAAAAAAAAAATGTTCATTGTAGGCCTAACCTAAAATTATATTCAGTTTTTGATCCAAATCAGTTGTTGATCAAAATCAGCTGTTTTAAGTTTTTCATACGAACAGCTGTTTTTTGTGCCCATGATAAAATCAAAAGAAATGTTTCTTCTTCTTCCTTAAGATTGACCTTCCATAAGATTAACATTGAAACTTTGAGGGCCACTGGGGCGTAGCCCTTATCACTAAGGGGTATGAAAAATAGATGTTAGCCGATTCTCAGGCCTACTCAATATACTCACAAAATTTCATGAGAATCGGTCAAGCCGTTTCGGAGGAGTACGGGAACGAACATTGTGACACGAGAATTTTATATATAAGATTATACGTTTTAGAACAAATTTGTAAATACAAAAATTAAAGTTTAAAACAAAACGGTTTTTGTTTCATTGCGATTGGATGATTTTTAGCGGGTGAAATATTCAATACAAGTCGAGTTGTCACAGACTACTCAATTGACTACTGCAGAGCGCTAAGAAGTCTCAAATGAGACATCTGATATTTGTAGGGTTAAGACCTCCGGCGCTCCGGTTATACATAATGCAAACCGTGATTACTTACGTTTTGTCTTCAATTTTAGTTTCATGGAATATTTTTAAAGTTTTAGTAATATTGGGGTTTACATTGATATTATTTAAAATGTATAATGATTTGAGTTAAACTCAATGGTAGTGGTACTAGTACAATTATAATGTTCTGAGATACCTATATTATGTCTGTCTAAAAATGCAAAAACCATTACAGTACAGCATTTAACTAGCGAGTACAGTGAGTCATTACCGCTTGCCTTGGCTTCCCCTCCAATCCCGCAACTGACATAAAGTATTGTATTAAGCCTAATATATACATTTTAAAAATGATGTGATATTAAATAATGTCCAATAATATTAATAATTGACCTGATAGTTTCATTTATTACTATATAAAAGTTATTAGTACCCACAAAGAAATAGAATTTTTTCTCAAAACCTAACAACACGCAGCAGTACAAACTGTACTCAGAGAGCCTAAAAACTTTCCATTTGGTTCCTGACTTTTAAAAAAGACCGGGGACAATGACCCAGGAATCCACGCACGACTTGTAAGTCACCACAAAAATAATTTTCCGCATTCGCCCCTGCTAAGAGCTCTGGCACAGCTAATTTCAGCACTACACTACTGTGTACGACCCTCCCTTAGATGACAGGCAAGAAAGATCAATATTTTGAATTCTTCAACGAAAATAATAATTTTTCATATTTTAATATTATTTAATTTTGTATAATAAAAATGTATTTCAATGAAATAAATATTTAAAATTTTTCCAAACATAAACTTTAACCCTTAACGTGTGGCTAGCGCCTTTAAATGCAAATACACAAACACATGTTTAGACGATTCCATAGTTCATTATACTTCCAATTGAGTGCAGAGTGATGTTCTTTGAGTTACAATGACTAGATAGATAGTGCGGCCATACGGAAGCGGCACCTAAATATAATGGCACATGTTTAACCTAAATATAATGTCATCTGAGATATTCTGATAAGAACAGTGTTGTATCTCTTTGTAATTATAAGAGAATGACCTTTTTATTATTATTTTGTTATATATATAAAGGGAAAAACATACGATTTAATAGTTATAGTTTGATATTTATGATATTTATATTGAAATTAAATAATAAAAATTGTGTTTCTTCATAAAAAGTGTATTCTCTTAATTCGTGAAAAATTATATAACAAACAGAATATAGAATTTAGGTTAAACATGGCTGCTGGCCAATTTGAAACAAGACCTCACTTGGCCGCACTGTATCTATCTAGTCACTGTACTTTTTTGAGTATGTTTAAACAAAATAAAAAATATAAGCAATGTCTGTGTCGTCTTAACGGTCTGTGTTCTGTCGCCAGAGCAAATTAATTTACTATCCCAAGTGTTCTCAACGTGTTTGTAGACGCAAACTGTTTCACTCAGCTGTTCCTTGTTTATACTGTGAGCTGACTGATATTCATTCCGAAGTTTTAGTTTTCTATTAAGTTCTTGTTTTTCTTAGTTTCGTATTAAATTATTTTATTTTTAGACATCAATATGTATTGCTTTTATGTATTTAGTTTATGACTAATTGCAAATTCTGCAAAGCTTGGTTTAATTTTTTTTAATTCGTTAAAGATTATTTAAACATTTTTTGAATTAGTTAAGTTGTATTAGTTTTTGTATTTTTAGTTTTTGTTCTACTTAACCCTAAGAATCTACATTTAAAAATAACGCTGAGAAGCTCTTTAGGGAGTAAACTAGAAAAACTCGATTATTTGAAAATAAGCAATGTTGGAAACTAATCGTCTTTAGCCGTGACTTTTTATACATGAACCACACTGAAATCAGATCCAATCCACAAGTTTTTCATTATACCTAACCTGAATAAAAAAACTCATTATAAAGTACTATTAAGCACAGGATCACATCCTACTGAAGTGTTCTTCAAAAACACCCTGAAAACACCCTGAGTGCACTGATCGGTGAAAAGGGTAATCTGAAAGATAAGGTGGTGGTATAACTCAAACCTTGGACACTTACAACTAGTTTTAACTATTAGAGTATAAATTTAAATAAAATTGTTTAGTTACCAAGCTCTCCAATTAGGCCCATGTCCATCACTCATTCCATTCACAAGCCATGTTGCAGCGTGACACAGTTCATGCACCAATGTGTCACGGAGTCTGTCCGGTCTGTCCAAGATCTATTAAAAATAAAATATATTAAAACTACTTTAATGAGCAATCGGAAAAATCTAATTTTAAAAATAATACCACTTCACTTGAATTTGACAGATTTGTATGGATGACTAATGAAGGTAAAGGCAGGACAAATCACAGAAAAATTAAACACCGCCAACTATGCTGTGGACTATGCTATGGACTCGAACCTATGCCACAAGGTCCAACTGTGTAACATAGTGGATTAAGAAATACGTCCAAATTTTATAGTTCATGAGATACTCTGACAGTGAAATGTAGCAGAGGGGAAGGTAGATCTCGGGAGCAAAGGAGAAGTATCCGGTAGCTACAGATACATAGATCTGCACATTAGGCAGTAGACCCATTTGCTATATCGTGATCTTCAGATGTTAATTTCACAGAGTGGGACTTAAAATAATTTCGTCCGAAGTTTATGCGGGAAGATTGTTGAAAGACTTTCTCGGGACGAAAACCCAAGAAAGTTTGAAATGTTTTGAAGTTTGAGTCGATGTTTAAAATAGTTTTGTTGGGGCGAACGTGTCTACGACATTGACCGAGAAGATGCTCTTGGGTCGTTGTATTCGACTGCCAAATTGTACTTTAGTGTTGGGTATATTGAACAAAGTTATTTATTGAAGTTGTAACTAGTTTGCTATGATAAATGTATGTTAACTCAAGTTTACGTTAATTATCTCTAGTATAATTAATAAATCAGAAAACTTTGGTTTTTTATTTCATAATTATTGATTTTTAAAATTAATACACAGCGAATAGATAGTTGTGTATATTTTTAACTACAATCTGACATCATCCAGTGCTTTCTGTAGTGCAAGCTACCAGAACATTCTACGCATAAACTGATCCGTGACGTCACACAAGTGTTGCATCATATTGTACAACCTTGAGTTTGCGTAACTTATTATTAACTTAAGAATTGTTAGTTTTGAAAAGGCATAGTTCATTGATAGTAATTTACTACTTTAATAGATTCTAAACTATTTTTGTAGCTTAATACACACAACACGAATATGGGGTATAGTCCCCAATGAATTGCCAAACAAACATAACAGTTGAAAATCTAATTTAAATTCCCCATATTGAGTGAAGTGAATAAAACAAAGTTTCTAAGAGTTAGGAACTACTCCTTAGATCTAGCTCTCGCTTAAAATAGAGTGAACAAATACCAGCTCTAGGTAGAACAAGATAAGGCAAAGTTAGAACTATCCGGGAAAACTGAAGCTAGCGCTAGGGCTAGCATGAGCCAAGGTTAGATCTGTCTAAGCACAGGTCGAAACTTGTTTCCCCTCTGCAATCCTTGACTGAAATCCAGGATCAGCTACAAAACTCAAGAACAATTCCATTTTCTTCCTGGGCGAAAGACCACCACCACGCGTGTCCATTTCATTAAAAAAATTTGCGGCTAAAAAATATCCACGTTATCACTTTGAAATCTAAGCAACTGTTTACAATTAGCTATGTTTCGCCGCTCACAGTAGCTCTTTTGTTAACAGCTAGCATGCCCTGGACTAGACTACGAATTTTGTTAGCTTGTGCTAACCTCTAAAGCTAGAAGCCTCTATTCATTCACCTCGTTGTTAAGCAAGAGCTAAGCCTGGAAAAGAATAGCAAGATCTAGGCCTAGACTAACTAGTCTAACCAACTTTAATCACTCAAATCTTAGCATATGCTTTAAAAAACCTTAGACCTAGCTACTTCTAGCTTTTATTCACTTCATCCATTTAATTCAATTTTGTACAGAGAAAAGTTATTAGGAAATTAATAATACAGTAAGACCTCGATAATCCGGCACACTCGGGGATCCAGTGATGCCGGATTATCGAATATGCCGGATTATGGAGGACTTCCTTTAAAATGGTTTAGACAGGGAATAAACTATAAATAAACGCACATGTACTGATATGAACACGTTGAAACTACGTAACATTAACTGCGTAGAGAGATTGCCGCTAACTAATAAATTTTAAAAGCCTAAAACAAAATCATTTTGTTCATAAACTATTTACAATATAAGCTCGCTGAGCGCTGGATTGTAACAATATAAAAAAAGTCACGTATACTATCGTGCGAGTGACACGCTGATGTTATAATTGTGATCATAGCCCCAGGCTTCAAGATGATGAAACATTTTTTCTATAATAACCTGATTAGTTTTTTATAAGACATATCTAGCCTTTAAATAATTTTGAGCAAATATGAAGCGCAGTAATTATGTGTTTTATGTTGTTTCAATGTCTTTTTTGCCGAAACATGAATATAAACAGGAACAGCGTTCGGTAAGGGGGGGAGAGTATGGGCGTAGTAGTGAACAGCGGAGCAGACAAGTTGCGGCGTTGTGATGCGCGATTGTTTGATGCTCGAGATGTTTGAAAAATCGAGACAATCGACTAAAACATCACGCGTTTCGTGTATCACTAGTGGGTGTATTACTAAGAGAATTAGACATAAGTCATAAGTGATTTTTAAGTTTTACAGAATAAAGACTTTGTATATAGAAACTCGATCTTTAAAATTTTTACCCTAAAAGTCACTGAAAAGTCACTGATTTTTATTTCTGGGAACTAGTAGATACCCTGAAAGCGATTTTAAATCGAACAACTATTTACAAGAAATTCAATGTATCTTTTTCCAAAGACATCAATTTGTTCAAATAATCTTCATTAAGTAGAATACGTTCAACAAAATACTGACAGCAACAAAAGTGTTAAACGGTCTCTTTAATGTTTTTAAAGGACGACGAGAGCACATTGTTTTGAATCAGTTCGATTTTTAGGAGAAATTTTGAATGAAATGTTTGTTTTGGACAAGTTTATCGAGCAGTAGATTTTTACACACTGGTTTTAACGGATGCGTAGCCAACAGACAGTGTAGACCGGGCTTAAATCACTCAATAATTACAAAAACTGCTATTTTAAATGAGTTCAAATTTTCAAGATGATTGATGCCGAACTATCGAGTCTGCCGGATTATCGAGGTCTTACTGTATTTATTAATATAAATGAAAACTTAATTATAGTCAGACAACTTATTACTCTTTTAACCCTGTGACTAGGGCCTACAAAATTATTAGTATTAACCTTTAATTTCTGTTTATATAAAAAAAATAGTGGTCAATATTAATAATTACCATGTCATGACAAACTTTTTATGACTGTTTCCTTCAATTTATTAAACATTTTTTTCGCCAACTAATACAAGTAACTTTTTACATCTTCACGTTGCCGTCTATAACAGAATTCTGATTTCAGTTTTCAACACAACACATTCTTATTTTGATATTGTGATGAATTTTCAAACACACGCTATACGATGAATGTCCTTTTTTTTTAACTACAAACAACTCAATCTTTTTTTAATATCTTTATCATAATAAATGTTTGAGATATAGTTCTGTCGATCTATCAGTGGTGGTTGCCAAACAACAGCTGCCAATTCACCACGCCTGCTCTCAGTGCAGTGCAAAGGTGCTTTCTGGGAGAATAAGTACACTTTTGGTCTCTTATTAATGTTTCAAGATGACTCGCACCACGATTGCTCTCACTTCACTGTGAAAATCCTCTCAGGGGGGAAAGTTGTACTTTGGTTTATGTTTTTGTTATTAGCCAAGGAATATGAATTATTCCTAATGATTTTAAGTTGTCTGTATACTGTTTTTTTAAATAGATATTTTGTTCATTATTATTATTTTTATCATATTGTCTTATTTAATCAATATACTTTTCAATTTTGTTTTTTAAGTTGTATTTATTTCTTCTTATTTATGAAATCACATACATTACACAATTTAGTGAGATGAAGACTAATAAAAATGTTGCAGAAGTACATGATCAAAATTGAAGCTATTAAAAAAAATAAAAAACTTACTTTGGTCGAAAGAACTATACGAGATGATCTTAAAGGTTCCCCTTTTGCCACATACGTTCGTTTATTGTAACAGAATCCTGAAGTACTTGTCATTCGGGAATTCCACTTAATCGACATGTCACTTGGTAACTGAAATAAAAACAGATGAATAAGTAAACATATTTAACGTATACAATTACTTCGGTAATCAAAACTTGCCTAATTAGGACTTCACCAGTTGCATCACTGAACCACCATAAATTTAATCAACTAATCCAGTTATTTTTTATAGAGAAAATTGCATTATTTAAATGTAGAAATTACAATAGTTTATGCAACAACTGTATTATGACAGTTGTATTTAGCGTACGAGAAAAAAGTCTGAATACAATCATTACACCATTTTATTTACGACTTAGCAAATATTATAATACAGGTTGTTCCAAAAGTTGGACATTATATTACCAAGGAGAGACTACCTTTGTAGAATAGAAATATTGACATTCAAAAAGTAAAATAATTATGTGGATGAAATATTTATTCAGAAATAAACACGAACTTATTTAATAAATACAACAAAACAATAGTCCATTTGCTTCCATTGGTCTCATGTATAAGTTATTACAGTTGTGAACCGTTATTAGTAAATGAATATTATGTAAATGAAGTCTCAGCATTTATTTACTGTTTTCGCCAAAATAAACAGGATTGAAATTAAAGCATATCTGGTTCATGTATAGAACAGCTGATTACATTATATATTGTTGCCAGGGTATGTTGCTGTAATGGTTCTCCCCACTCAAAAGAAAGTTTTTATCGCAGAGCATTATTTTCGCTCATATGGAACAGGTCGTTCCGGTGGTCTTGCTGTACAGTTTCAAAAAAAATTTCACAAACAGCTGTCAAGTGATGCTATAATGATATGTTGTTGACAAGTTCCATCAAACAGGCAGTGCTTTAACTCGGCGTAAGGGTGTGTAGAGGCCGTCCTAAAAACAGTCTCTACGAATGAAAACCACGGTAAACTTCTTCTATAAAAAATAACATGCGCATTAGGGGTCTGCGGGTACCCGAATTTTCAGGTTTCGGGCGAGTTTTTTTCACTACCTGAGGGTCGGGCGGATCCGAAATATACGTTAAAATACGGGCGAGTATTTTTGCTATACCCGATAAATTCAGTCCCGATAAAATTGGGTAGTGAGGAAATCAATTCCCGATAAATTCGGGTAGTGAAGAATTAAAATGAATAATTCAATTTCTTTATAGGTAAAAAGCAAAAATGAGTCGATAGAAGCTATTTCAATATAAAAAATTGAGACAATGTGTCAACAATTAATTGAAACTTAGAAAATGATCCAACCTTCTTTATTCATATTATAGGCCTAATCACAAGAAACGATCTCAACTCGACAAATGGAGCAAATATGGAATCAAGACCAGACGACACGTTGGTTTAAACAGTACTTCGGAATTGACTAACTCATAATTTCCCCTGAATTGTTACGAATCTTTTCTCTGACAACTGTTACTGCGATATGATATTTTTTAAGCTTTCTAAACTAAGGCCAACATTTCGAATTGCATACAACAAGCATGTTACCAGAAATGAAATGCAAAGCCAAAATGTCAACATTAATTTTACCCGGTCGACATTTAAAGTTTTCGGCAGAGAGGTTCTTAGTCATAACGTCATAGCAGTTCACTTTTGTTTTACTCTGTTTAGTAGTCAAGTAGTCTGTATTTTGATTTTGTGATTCCGTGTTGTTTGAGGTTATAATGACCATCAGATTCGTTCGTTTCACATCACAGTGAATTTTGTTGTTGTTTACAATTTGTGTTAAAAAATAAATAAACGTTTCTCTTTTTTGAAACAGATGTGTTATTTTATTAGTTCCGTAGTTTTTTGTTAATAGTTTTATTTTTCATTGTTTTGGTTTTGTATAGTTTAGATTTCCTAAAATAGGCCACTTTATCACTAGAAAATTAACATCAGTGTAGCCGTCCTAGTACTGCTAGGCCTTCGTGTTTTGTAACAGATAGCGATCATGAGAGAAATACCAATACAAATGATAAAATACCAATCGAACGGAAAATAAATTCAATTCAGCAATCAGTACTTTTAGGAAATAACTAATGAGCTTGACTTGTGAGAAAGTAACTTAGATAAAATAAAACCTGAACACAAAATCTCACAATAAATACGTTTACTAACCTCAAACGCGTTTCAACGACAATGTCGCCATCCTCAGTGATGCACGGGCTACAGTAACCAAACTATAACTGATCTAACAGTATGACAACGCACCGTATAAATACCTAACCAGAAGGGGCGTACCCTACAGGGGGCGTGTCATAACCTATGCTAAGGCGTTAACCACCGCCTACCGTTTATCAAATATCTTAACAATATAACTTAAATAAGATTGATAAACTAATATTAATATTTAACAAAACATAGCATTATTACATTAATAAAGAATGCTGTAAAGGACCTAATTCATTATTCACAATTATGTTACGGTATTTGTTAATATAAAAAGTTTCCCAAGCGTCCAATGTGTTGGGTTTAGTTACATGTTTTAACAGTTTAGAATTTTCTATTTTAAAATGATGATTTTCATCTAAACAATGCTTAGTCATAGCAGATTTATCAGGCCTATTATATTTTAAATGAGAAAAGTGTTCTTTACCTCGTATCTTCATGCTTCTTATGGTTTGACCTATATACTTTTTAGGACACATTTCGCAGTTAATACAGTAAATTCCGGATTTGTCGTGTTCTTGAATTTTGTCTTTAGGATTACCCAGCATCTTACCAAGATTATTATCAGCCGTCAAAGCTACATTCAAATTTGCGTATTTCGCTAACGATTTTCTAACAACATTACAATAATGGTGGGGCAAACTTTGTTTTAACCCATCGTTGTTGGGGCTTGTTGCTCACAAGAGTGCACCTTGATTCCTTGATTTTCTTGAAATTCATTTTTCTTACTATGTTGTCTATTAATTCTTTAGAATAGCCATTAAAAATCGCAGCACCATACATATATTTCAGTTCTTTCTCGT
Source organism: Philaenus spumarius (assembly GCA_018207615.1). NCBI lineage: Eukaryota > Metazoa > Arthropoda > Insecta > Hemiptera > Aphrophoridae > Philaenus > Philaenus spumarius. The sequence goes on from JAGFPH010005184.1 coordinate 51,219, forward strand.
AGTTATCCTTAGATAACGGCAAGTTAACCAATCTGTGAGCCATAGAATTAAAAGCGGCTCTTTTATGCGCTGGAGAATGGTGTGAGTCCTCCGTTATATATCTATCAGTATGCGTGGGCTTTCTATATACACTAAATGACAAAACATTGTTTTCCCTAAACACATTCACATCTAAAAACGGTAAGTTGCAGTCTTTTTCAATTTCCTTAGTGAACTTTATCGTGGAGTGAAATCCATTGATAGCGTCACAAAATTGATCAAGATTTTGGTTTTTATCAAATACTGCAAAAATATCATCCACATAACGAACCCATACTCGCGGAAAGTACTTCATTGAATTTTTAGCATTTATTTCAAATGAGCTCATAAAAAAGTTAGCAATAAAACTGGACAAAGGGTTTCCCATCGCGGTACCTTCATTTTGAACATACAACTTGTTATTAAACTGGAAGCTATTTTGACACATGCACAAATTTATAAGTAGTAAAAATTCACCAACCTCACAGTCACTTAAATTGTTACAAACTAGCCACTCCTTAATCATTTCTATCGTTTCGGACACTGGAACACTTGGGTAAAGCGACACTACATCGAACGAAACCAAATATTCACTAGGCGTTAATGAAATATTTTGAACACTTTTCACAAATTCGTCGCTACACTTGCCTACACGCTATTAACGCATGCGCAAAGCTTCATCACATATATTTCCATCTGTATAGTAGTTTGTTTATTTCGCGGTTTGGTTCTGAGGAGGGAGAAAATAGGCGTCCCATCATCAAAAGAAAGAACGACTTCTAACATTTTTCGAGTTCTGAGAAAACTAAATTCAAAGTTTGACATTGGCACATTTTTTTTAGAGCCGATACTTAATTTCCAATAAATAATTAAATTATAGAAAACGGTTCAAAATTTATTTTTTTTATTAAATACTGTACATACAATAACAATAGGGCTATTATTTTTGGATATCCAATTTTTCGGAGGCGTTTCGGTTGAAACGACTTTGGTTAACCGTGTTTTTACTGTATTAATGTAATTTCACTGAAAGAATCTGTCACATAAATCTAAATTGCATCTAAATAGGAATTGCAAATGATTTGTAAATTCATAAATAGTGGACTAATAAAATCACATGAATAATTGAATTCTCTAATTAAATTTTGTTAAATACAGCAAAAGAGAAAGTGTATACTTAAATAAATAACAAACCTTATATAATACAGATTGAAGTGTCGGCAGTACATATAACTAGCATCAGAAACATATAACCACGGTAGGCTTACCTTATAAGTTAGTGCTAATTTAGTCTTTGTTATAGCAGTGTTTGAGATCTGGATTTTTGTTATCCGAATCACCCAGCTCCACATCAGGCCAGGGTATTAAAAATTTTACTGTACTTAGGGAAATCTTGTTTACAAATTAGTAAAATTGTAACAGATACCTTCAATATTTTCAATTACTAAATTAACTCACCTTCAACTCAAAAATTTCTTTGTTATACAAGTTAAAGAGTTTCCTCGCCAATTCTTCCTTTTTCTTCTTGAATTGCTGTTTATAGATTTTTGCTTCGGGATGACACTGCAAATTACCAGTTATTTCTGAAAATAAAGAAGTACATTAAATTAGAAAAGTTAACCAAGAATTATGATTTGTGTAAATATACCAGCAAACAACGAAAAACCCGAAAGCAGAACATCAAGTGATGAAGCGACATTGTCGAAGAACGAAAATGAGGGCTGCAGAAAGATATCTTATAGAATAAACATTTTTTTGCAGGGCATAAACAAAATTTTTTTCTATACCCTGTTACCGATGAGGTTATCGAAAAACAGTCCAAAACAATCTACTCAAAGAAAATTGCATGGTTTACAACCCATACGTTTAAAAGAGTATGGCAGAACTTCAATCAATTTTTGATTGGCTCTGCCATTTCACGTTTAAACACTAACAAGCTTTAGCTTTGTCGAGAAATGGCGGCATTTCCTTGTTCTGCCACAATCTCTTTTATGCACTCTGCCCTCAAAAGCCTTAGTTTGCCCCTTTAAAATTTCTAGTTAGGTTCTTTTGTTCACAGTGTGGACTGCTATTGATGAGTGACTTGAGAACATGGCTGCCTCTAGTGAGCGTATTTTTCCAAAGATAAAATTATTTTAAAAAATCTCAAAACTCATTATTTGTGGCAGAATCTGTGTGTAATTTTATTTAATGCCAGGTTCACGGCGAAAAAAAGAAGAAAGAAGTGGTACAGTTTTAATCGATGTAGGCCTAGTCAGCGAATCTAGGCCAAGTACTTCATCGACGAACACGAAGACAGACGATGTGTTTCTATCACATCCGAATTACATAAGTAATTTGTTTGATACTAGCTAAATTCAAAAACTTTTGGCCAAAGTACACGGTAAGTAAAACCAATGCAATTAAACTTGATATAGGCCTGCTTCAAAATTATGTTACTCGCAGAAACTTAGTTGTTGTCAAATAAAAATATTGTTGTTAAGTAGGCCTATATTAAATTCTTTTAATAATTTTGAATTAATTCATTTACTTATTCACCTATAAAACCTCTTTGATTAATTTATTACTAAAACGCCTGCACTCGCAGAAAGTTTTTCGTCTTAGTAACACATTCTGCTTTGGGGCCTAAAAAGAATGGAAATTCGAACAAAATATGTTCAATATTTTAAGATTGGTCAGTTATTATAAAAAAACTTGTTAACACTCTGTGATACATAATTAACCTCTTCATTTTAGTACATCGATTTCGGTATTTACAGAACATATAAAGCCCCACTAGTTGGAAGCCAATTTTATAGTTTTACTAATTTCAATATTAATCTTATAAGAATTTCTCAATTTGTGACTTCGATTTCTCAATAAATAGAGGTACAATGAAAATGATTTATTTAATTAATGATACAAATTGCGTACATATGTTTATTATCTCGGGCTTTAACAATATTTATAAGTCTTTTTTTTTTCTTTGCCGGCTTGCTAGCGGTTATAAATCACATTAGTTGTAACACAAAATTTTATAATAGCCTACATAACAATTTAACAAAAACTCTTAACTACTAATAACAATTTCTTTACTTAGCCTAATGAAAGGGTGATTGATTAGTATGAGATGATTTAATGGTGATTACAATTTTGAATTTAAATTAATACTTTCTGCTTAAAATAAGATTGTCCTTTAGTTGATTTTTTTTTGATTGAGGAAGTTAGTGATGCTATTTGGTTGGTACTTTTGAATAGGTGTGAATTTGTAATGGAAGTCTGCAGATCTGATGTTTTGTGATTAGGTACTAATTTAGTTGACTCACCCAAAATGTCTTGGTGGATATTAAAATTTTTTGATATTCTATTTTTTTTTTTTTTTTTTTAGGCCTATACTGTACTTGATACTATTTCTTCTGTTTTCAATTTAGCAGATGAATGTTGTAGGTTTTTAAAAATGGCTGCCATAAACTAAAAATCAACTGCTCTCCAACAAAGCTAGTAACAAAACTCTTCTACAATTGATTACCTTCTTCTTCCTCTCTTTTGCAACTATCTTCCTCTTCTTCCTCCTCAACATTATTTTTTCTTCTTTCTCCCTTTTACATATTCTTTGTCCTACACTTAAGCCTATATGGGTTTTTTTACATATCATGATGAAATCTTATTACTAATGTTTTGAAATGGTATATGAATATAATGGGCTATGTGTTTCCTTTTTTATGATTATGAGTATCAGGGACTGATGACTAATGATATGATCCCTGATATGATTTACCAACTGCTTTAAGAATAAATACGAATTTTGGTATCTTTACAAACATTAGTTAATGACTGAATTACAAGATAGGATGAAAAGTTCTATGATTAACGTAATAGGACTAAAAAAAGTATACTTTCCT
>JAGFPH010005184.1:55217-67555 GCA_018207615.1 Philaenus spumarius
GGATTGTCGAAGTATCGAGTGTCGAACTATTGAAGGTTTACTGTATTTGCATAATCGATAATTTAACCCATTTAAAATCATCCAATCGTAATAAAACTGGCACCATTGGAAAGGAAATGAATTAAACTTTAATTTTTGTATTTACAACTTTTTCGTAAAACATATACAATTCATAGTTTTAAAATATGCATATCGGGCTACAGCTATTTCCGTGCGCGAATCAGCATACAATTGTACTGTTATTTCCCACTTCTTCAACATTCAAGCCCACCTACAGAAATATACCAATTTTCTTTAAAAGCCATATTTACTTTAACCCTTTGAGGGGTGGCTTATGTTACGCTTAAAGAGTAATCACATCATACGGCATGATCCTACGTTTTTGCTCAAAGGAGTAATCACGTCATATGACGTTCCTGGATGTCATGGGAACGAGTTTCTATTACGACTCAAACAGTTGGTTATTTCACCACTAGATTGTAGATATGTACTGTAAAATTGTCTTTGTAGTAAAAGTTGCTACTTTATTGCACTAGAATGAGAGCAGGCATGGTATTGTGTACACGAAACTGCCACGTTGCTTTGTTTGCTTCTTTCTTCTGTCCCGCAAGTTTCTCACTTTTTTGACTACTTTGTTTGTGAGCTGCTTGTTTTTTTATAATAAATCAATAACTAAATTTTTCTAAGTGTTTATTTCTCTTTGTTCCTAGTTTGTGAAAAAAAATCATGTCATATAATGTGATTACTTTTACAAAACCCAAACTCGATTTTTCAATCATTTTAAAGCAATAAATGTGTTAAAAATCATTTTAAAGTTGTAAATGTGTTTTAAAGTTAAAAATGGATATAGTAAACAATATTTAACCTTCACAGTGTCAGACTGCCGAAAGTGACGTTCTCTCAGGCGCAAGATGCAGTCATTTCGACAATTAGCGAGAATTTGCATACATTTGTATTTTTGATTAATTAATTCACTTAAAATCATCCAATCGTAATAAAACCGGCACCATTGGAAAGGAAATGGATTATATTTTAATTTTTGTATTTAAAACTTTTTCGTAAAACGTATATTTACATACGTAACCATCGTTTCAAAATTGTAGAATGTCAAACAGCTGTTCTCGGTGCTAAATTGCGAGGTTAAGAACGTAAAACTTCGTCATTTTCAACGGTCTGCAACTCCTCACAGTTGTCAATTATCACAAAGATCATCACAGCATTGGATTCATCAGACTTTTATCTTTCAAGTGGTGTTTAGATATCAGGTGCTGCTATATTTGGTTTCGAGATATCGAATTTACAATAAAGGCATGTCATTGGTTAACGATTCAGCCAATTAGCAAGCATTTTGTAAATCGATTTTTACTATCAGAAATCAATTTATTCATAAGATGTTTAATATACGGTTTTAAAAAGAAAATTCCAACGTTTTATTCTATGTTCAGTTCAAATAATTTAGGTGATATTTAGTTGGCACAGACGTGATGTAAATGAAGCGTTCTATAACCAAATAACCATTTTACACTGATCTCAAAGCGTTCACTGTAAGTTTTATTCGTCTTGATATTTTAGTGAATTGAAAGTGTTTATAGTTTATAAAATAGTGTTATATTGTGTTTTAGTTATAAATAAATAAGTGTAGATTGTGTTTGAGTGAAATAAGGCTTATAACAGTGTTCTAATAAAACGGTAAGTGAAGAAATTTAGGTTAACTGCCGATTTCATATTTTTCATCACAAAATGTAAAGTTATTTGAAACTGGGTAGAATGCTATTCAATTCTACATTTCATTCTCGAATTTTTGGTATAAAAAAAAACATTGTTTGAAGTAAAAAATGTGTAGGCCTAGTCACTTTGAAATTAGTCATGATTTGCAGGTTATGTAGTAAAAACGTTCAAAGTGTTATTTTGAACTAAACAATTGTGAAATTGAAATATATGTTTACATATTTCTATTTAGAACAAAATTATAAAACTTTTGTGTATTTTGAAAAAAATTACAAAATTGTTTTACTATTTTTTATGTAGGCATAAAGTTGTTTTTTTCTTCTGTTTCTGAACATTTTTTGCTTTCTAAGCTAATAACTTTTACAATTTCAAAAGAAACAAATATTTAGTGGCGTATTTGAATTCTTTGAAGTTTTGTCTACAAAAAAGCTACTGAACACTTTTGGATTGGGGTTAATTTACTATTTTTGGCGAATTTTTAAAAATATGCTTGCTAAACGCTAAAAACGGGCTGGCCAATTTTAGCTTTAACACTGCCAGTTGTAGGGTTAATAATTATGATTAAAAAAAAAATCTTACTCTGGAAGCATGTCAACAAATGTGGGATCTTCCACTCCTAAAGGAACAAATGAAATCACGTCATACGACTTGATTACTCCTCAAAGCGTTAAAAAAAATTTATTTTAATAGTTTTAGTTTCAAGTACATGAATATCCACTAGTTCTACTAAAGTTTTAGTTTCACTTGTTCTACTAAAGTTTTAATTCAAAATTATAAAAAATAAATTTTTTTATAATGTTAATAACAATGTAAAAATGCTTTAACACTATACCTGATCATTCGTCTCACAGACTAAGCCATGAAAACAGAACAGCATAAGTTCAAAATACAAGATCATTCTGCGCTGAATTGCACTGACAGACGGCAAGGGAAAGGTTCCTAAACGATCTTAAGATCGAGATCAAGAAACACAACTGGAAAAGTCTAATAACAGTAGGGGACTTTAACACCAAAGGAGCAAGGTGGGGAGCACCGGTGGAGGAAGAAAGAGGAAAGATGCTTACTGAATGGCTAGATGAAATTAACCTGTACGTAATGAATAATGGGGATTATCCTACATGGAGAAGAGGAAGCAGTATATCATACACAGATGTAACATCTTGTTCTGAGGAAATGGTAGATAGAATTAAAGATTGGAGAGTAAGCTATAAAGAGAACCTCAGCGACCACGCTTATATTTTCTTCGAAGTGGTAACAACTAGTCAAGAAGTTGTTGGTGCGAATAGGAATTATGGACTGGGAGGCTGGGTCGTTAAGACAGAGGATATGGAAGTTTTCGACCAAAAGCTTATAACGTCTTTACAAGGAGAGGGTAGAGGACTGAAATGATAACTGTCCGTAAATTTGACGATACTGTAAGAGCGACATGTGATGTAGCATTCCAGAAGAAACGAAACGCACGGATATTCAAAAAAGGAGTGTACTGGTGGACGTCAGAAATATCAGAACTTAGGAAATTGTGCTTAGTGGCAAGAAGGAAAATGGTTAGAGGAAACAAAAGTAAGAATAGGAGCGATATGGAAGAGGAAAAATTGAGCTCAATAGAAAATACAGGGATGCGAAAACTACACTCAAGAGGAAAATAAGTCAATCCAAGTTGGAAGCATGGAAACATTTATGTCAAGAGTTGGATAGTGACGTTTGGGGACGTGCCTACAAAATAGTTCGTGGAAAGATTCGTGGAATGAAACCTAATAATCTGGACGACAAAGGGAAAATGAAGGTAGCCCAGGAGCTATTTCCAAGGAGGGAAAAAATCAACTGGAGTTATCCAGAATTGGAAACGTCGGAAGTAGAACTGTTTTCCGCAGAAGATGTAAAGTTTGCGGAGAAAAAAGTGAGAGAACGTAGAGCACCGGGGCCAGACAAGATACTACCAGAAGTGGCAAAAAGGTTAGCAATTCAACATTCGTCGGTAATAGCTGCCCTACTGAACAGACTGCTACTAACAGGGTTTTTTCCGACCAGCTGGAAGGTAGCAAGATTGGTACTAATAGAAAAACCTAAGAAAAATAAGGATGATAAGATAAGTTATAGACCTATATGCATGCTGAATGGAATGGGGAAGATATTTGAAAGGTTACTAGTAGACAAGATAAATGAAGCAATTGAGAGACACGGAGGCCTGTCTCCAAATCAATTTGGTTTCCGGAAGGCTTTTTCAACGGTGAAGGCAATGGAAAAGGTGAACGAGCTCGTCGATGACATCACACGAATTAAAAACTATGCGAGAAGAGATTGTTGTGCCTTAGTCACCATTGACATAAAGAACGCATTCAACAGTGCATCATGGGATAAAATTGTAAATATATTAATAAGGAGGAAGGTGCCGAACTACTTAGTAAGAGTACTTATGAACTATCTTGATGAGATAGAAGGGTAATAATAAGTGCAGGCAATGAACTGGAAATGAGATGCGGTTTCCCACAGAAGTCTATCCTTGGGCCAACTCTATGGAACATATATTACGATGGTGTGCTACAGTTGGATATGCCAGAAGGAGTGACGACGCTTGGATTTGCGGACGATCTTGCGATTGTAGCCAGAGCGAGAAATGCGTGTGACTTAGAGACCAAAATAAATGAGGCAGCAATAAAAATCTGCGATTGGTTAGAGAAGATGGATTTGGCAATTGCACCAAATAAAACGGAAGTAGTTCTGCTGGTGGCTAAAAGAAGTATAAGAAACTTTACAATACTGATTGGAGGGCAAGAGGTAATGGAAAGCAAAGGAGTGAAATACCTAGGAGTGACGTTTGATAGAGGTGCGAAAATGACGGAGCACGTTAGAGAGTTTTCGGAAAAGACAGTGAGAGTGGTGAAGTCCCTAGAAAGACTGATGACTAACCTTGGGGGTCCGAGGAGTAGTAAAAGAAAAGTCTTAGCAGGAGCAGCGATGTCGATAATACTGTATGCAGATTGCAGCTCCAGTATGGCGGAAAGCGCTTAAATTTAAAAAATACATGGCCATGTTAGAAGTAATTCAGAGAAGAATGGCAATAAAAACAATAAGTGCCTATAGGACGGTGTCGACTATGGCGGCTTTGGTAATAGCAGGAATGCCACCGATTGATCTTCTTGTGGAAGAGAGGACTGTTAAAGAAATGGCGCAGAATTTTATACCGAGGAAGGAGCTGTGGAAGATGACCACGGAAAATGGCAGGCACGATGGTCACTAAACATAGAAGTGGGACAATGGACCAAAAGACTAATCTCAGACGTAGGGAAGTGGTCCGAAAGGAAACATGGAGAGATGGACTATTACACAACTCAGCTGTTCACGGGACATGGCGAATTCGGGGTCTATCTGCACCGTTTCAAAATTCGGGAAGATCCTAGGTGTAAATACTGTGGAGAAGAAGATTCCGTGGAACATACGTTCTTCCATTGCCTAAGATGGCAGAGAGATAGGAATGATCTGGAAAAAAAGGTAGGGATAGTACCAGATGTGGCATCTATTGCCAATTTTATGATGGCCAAGAAACACCAGTGGCGAGAAGTTGCAAAATGGGCAAGATCGGTGTTGAGCCAAAAGGAAGAAGAGAGTAGAATATAGGCGAAAACATTCAGATAGTCAGGCGACCATCCTGAAGTAATGCCACAGCAGTCCCAGGATGGCGTCGATGACAGAGCGGGGATGGTTTAGTGGATGCAATCTCCACACTATCGAGAGGTGCCGACAGTCGATGTTGGCTGGCAGAGCTTCCACCCTCACTCCGGAAATAATAAAAAAAAAAATAATAAAATAAGACGGCAAGGGAGGATTAGAATGGGAGTAGACCATGTCTACCGCATTCCTACATAGCTAACGATGAATTTCTGCGAACTTGCGTCGTTTGTCAGACGAATAAGTATGACTCTAGGGTTAAAGGACTAAAAATACAGAGGAGTTATCGTGTCTCTTTGTTAGCAATGAACTATGAAAACCCTAGGTTCCTACAAAATGTATGGTCTTTTAGAGGGAAGTCATGGTTTTATCAACAAGCAAACTGCATGTTTTCTTGAATTTCAACGTCCTGGCGATGTCAAACATAGTGAGCGCGTAACAGTTTGGTGTGCTATATCAGGGAGAGGCATACTGGGTCAGTATTTCTTTAAAGATGATAATAAGAATGATGTTACTGCAAATCAGGTACATCACAGAGAAACATCCTTGCGAGTGATATGAAGAGGTTTTTGTATTTCTACAAAAGTTAGGCAACCGCCCCATTTCCCGAGGAACATACTTTCTGTAACCATCCTACTCCCGAATTTTCACCACCTGACGCTTATGTATGGGGAATGATTAAGGATAGCATCTTCCGAAATGGACCACCGAGTACCATTGCAGAGCTTTGTTTAGAAATAACTACAAATGTTAGAAGCATGCAGTAACCCCATGTTCAAAGATCTTCTACAGAGCTACGAGAGTTGCTTAAAACTGGAGTGCATATAAAACTTGTGTGTGTTAAAAACTAAAGTTTTCAGCTTCCTTTTACTTTATATATTTGTCGAAAAATAAATCATTAAAAATAAACGGTACCAGATAACTGCCACATACTTCCTCCCAGTTGAAACTTTATACCTTCCCAAGAGTAGCATAGGAGGTGGTTATTTAGAATTGCAAAATAGGAAAATGTTACCATGGAAAATATTAGATGCATGTAACACACATCCATATTATATTATTATTATTTAAACTATTCGATCGATTTCGAACAAATTTGCACCAAACATGTCAATTAGGCCTGTATAGATGCACGAAAAAAGGTTTTGAAAAATTTGGAAAAACAACCCCTTTTTGGCCAAAAACCCAAAAAAATCAGTTATTATTACCTAAACGAGAATTTTTAGAAAGATGCGGTTTTTTGCATATGGTAGGGTACATTAAGGGCTACAATTTTTTTTGGCCATTTTTGAGGGGTAAAACCTCTTAAAAATTTGAAAAAATGAAAAAAAAACGCCTGGAGTTATTCCAGAACTACACCTACATACCAAATTTCATCAAAATCGGACCGTTGGTATGGTCTCTAGCTCTGTACACATCCTAACAGACACACGGACAGACATCACCAAAAAACCACTTTTTTGGGTTCAGGGAACACCACCAAAACAAATAATTCCACTAAAAATTCAAATTCAAAAATTTGGACGAAAACAATACTTTCTCCATATACTACGTATAGGGTGGAGAAAGGAAAAATACAGTATTTTGGGGCATACAGTATTTAAACAATAAGAATAGCAGTGATTAATAAAATATAAATATTTAAGCTTTAATTAATTGAGCAATGTCTGTGTCATATTTTTTCAGGCATTGGCTAATCATGGTTTTCTGCCTAAAAAATCTTTCAGGAGCCCAAGACAAAGAATATAAACTGGATAAGATTTTATAACATTTTGCGTATGTTTATAATTATAGTTCTACTTTGTGCATATGACTTTATCGTTATTAATTTGCAAAATACTACTGTTAAATTGTATTGATTTTGTTACAGTTTTAGAGAATGTTGGGAAGAATAAGGTTAAGAAAAGACGAAGTGTTAAAAAACTGAGTACACCCGATTTCATCGACGATTCGTCACCTGAAAACGATACTAGTATGACGTTTTATCAAACTCATATAACGAAGGAAATACAGTCGGATATTGGAAGTCTAATGTAAGTGCCGATAGCGATACTATAAGTTGGCTCATAAATAAGTTTCCCCAGTAAAAAAATAACACAAATTATTTGTAGGCTAATTAAATAATGCACTATTAATGTTCGCCTATGCAGGAAAGTTCAAAATTGTATGACAATCTCTAATCCTGTAGATAAAATAAGCAACAATTTCATATAAATATAGGTTTGCAAACGTTCAGTTTCCCTTACTGTTATCTAACCTTTACTATTTAAATATGCAGCCGTTAAGTTGAAACAAATTATAAACAGCCCCATTTTGAAAATGTACATAATAAAGTTACAGTTCTTGGGATGATAGTAAAACGTAGCATTAAAAAGTTTGTTTACCAAATTTAAAGATAAAATCTTAATACGTTATAAAGTTATTAATTTTTTTAAACACAAAATGGCTGGCTGACAACTTTAGATTTGCAAAACTTTTTTTATGATGTTTTTATTTTTGATTGTTGAGTAACTTTGAATGTGGTATACACTCCCACTGTTTCAATTTAGGTTAGATATTTTTAATACTGAACTTAATATTTTAGTTAATAACACCCTATTAAATAAGTAAACTCAGTGTTTATACAATAATCAGCTGTTTATTCCAACATCTGTTTTTTTAAGGAAGATTATCTACACCTCAAGACAATAATAAATCATTGAATATGTACAAAAAATGTAAAACACCAACCATTCAATGTATAATTTGTGTAGCTGTGAAAAAGAATCAGAATGAATAAGAAAGATTAGTTCAAGTGCCAAATATTCCACCGGTTTATACACATGTACACACGTACTCAACAATGGCTTTAATGATTTTAATAAAATGATGTCTCTTCAAAATATCTCAATGGAATGGTTTCGATATGGGGAACAATTTGTTTTTAATGACTGTTACCAAGCATGGCAACAGGAGCACCCGTGTATTATATTTATTAATGCAATTTAATTCTGCTTCACTAAAAATAATATAAAGCGAAGCTCTGTCAAACAGTTATAATTTATTGTTTTAAAACAAAATAAATCAACCAAAACGTTTATTAGCATTTATTTTCAGCGTATTTCAAACCGTGGTTATAGTCCCATTTACAAATGTTTCTTTTCATTTACATTATTAAATATAATTTAAATTACTTTTTTCATTCTTCGAAGGTTTTTCGTAGGCGGGAATAGAGCATCCTTATTGGTCAGCCAGAGTGAACTGTAATGAGTTGTATAAGCTTAAGGAGAGGTCCATTGAAATGTATTACTACACACCTATTTTAGGAATTCTTCATATAGATGGCAAATTTTAAACTGAGGGTTAGCGTACCTAATTCGGAAGGCCAAGGTATTTGGTTCAAATCTGAGTGAAGACAGTGGATGTTTGTCTAGTATGGAAAAAAAAAATTGTTTTGAAGCGAAGTTAGCCTGTCAACACTATTCGCCTTAGAGGGAAAAAGATAATTTTTCAATAATATTACGTTTATTAATTTTAATCTACTTTTAGAAATTAGACTTTTAATATCAAATTAACTAAAAATAGGAAATAATTTATCATTAATAAAAAAGTCAAAATTTTTATGGATAATTAACTTAAGGCATGCCACGTGTTGAAACCCTCAAAAAGAGAGGTGGTCAAGATTATTATAACAATAAGTTTGTTTGTTATCACAGCCCTTTGTCATCACTTGTGTTTGTTGTATCTGTGATTCTGGTTTTTCTGTATCTCAGTTGGTATAAGTTTTTCGTCTACTCAGTTTACATATTTTAGACTTGGGATTGTTATTATTTTTAGGTTAGGCAACAACATAAGCCTTAACATTTATGCTTTTTATTGAGTTCTAGCAATTACTTAGCCTTTGTTCTAATGTATTTTGTTTATTTATATTACAATATTATGTTTTATATTATTATTATTCAGGTGTTATTTTACTTGGGAGGGGGGGGGGGGTCTTTTAAGGATTATAGTTTAAACCGGGTGAAGAACATGGATGTTTTTGCCTTAGAAAAGTTTTCCCCTTAAACAATTAAAAAAAAAAAATCATTGCCGCTGTGACATGGCTTACAAGAAAGACCGACTTCAGCTGTTGTACTATGAACCTTCCGCTTTTAACTTATATGGTGAAGCAGATTGGTTGAGTGGCTACAGGTTTTATCGAGTATGCTACTGTTGGAACTTCCAACATAGTTGCGAAGGTTCGAACCAACTTATTGGCAATCGATTTACCTGCTTTTTACGCTGCTCTCCCTGTTTTCATTAGTCGAACTGGCATAAATTAAAGTGTTAAGGAAAAAAAACTGTGTATGAACAGTCTATAATGTGCCTTTAGCAAACCTGTACTCAAAATCCATGAATTATATCATTTTGTCAAATTTACAAAAAAATATTTATGAGCCAGCCTATAGATAAATGTTAAATTACTTTCTCATGTGTTCATAAATAATCATATTTTATTCTGTTGTAGAAAGAACAAATTAGATCTGACTTGCTTACCAAAGAAAACTGTGAGGCAACGTAAGTTGTCTTTTACAAGCTCCACTGATGTTGAAGTGAAGAGTATAAAACCCAGAAAGAAATTAAAGGAAAAGGAATTACCCAAGAAAAAAGATGGGGTCAAATCAAAGACTAAAGGCAGTAAGAAAACTGCTATTAATGAACTTGAAAATGACGTTAATTTCGTATTACAAGATGATGATATATTAAAATTAAAAGTAGACGAATTTAGTAACTGTGATGATATTGAAAATATGTTAAATCCGAAAAAGAAAGAATCTATAAGAAAATCAAATGAAAACATTTTGAAACCAAAAACAAAAGCAGGTAGAAAATCCACTGAAAAGGCTCTGACAAAGAAAGTCATGGGCAAAGAAGAATTACCGAATGATTTGAAAGTGACACCAAAACCTGTTACAAAATTAGATACGGGTTCTACAAAGAAGAAGCTTAGGGAAATTAATGATAATAAAATACAGTTCAACCCTAGCTTCGTGGTGGCAGATTTATTGTCACCTTTTAGTGCAAAGCAAAAGTCAAGTGATAATAGCGATAAAAAAGGTGTTGGCGAGAATTTTAAGCTGCCGATGCCAGTCGATATCATGAATACACCTTTACCAAATCTAAGGAAAAAACGAGGTGTGATTTCATCGCCGGGTTTGACATTATCATTCCTCAGTTCGTTATCAGGTAAAAATTGTGATTTATATTTCATAAGTGATTGTAGCATTAAAAATTTAAGTGCAATTTTAATTTATGCGCAAACTATAAATACTTTTTGCCCGCCATTAAGAAGGAAAATTAAAACCTAAAAGGTAAAACAACAAAATTCTTACTTTATTGATGCTATATGTTTTGCTAGGCATTTTTGAATTTTTTTTTATTTCTGGTATTTTTATAATTTTAAATAAACAGTATGTATATTAAAAGGAGGGAAGAGTGGGTTAAAGGAAACAAAAATGATTAGGCTAGGGGTTAATAAAAGAGAAAATTCAGAAAAAGGTCCTAAATAATAGGTTTGTTTTCCTTTGATCTTGCGAACTAAAACTGCATTTCAGAATGTTTAGTTCTTTCATAGTAATTGAATGTAATTATAAAGTTTGGCATAGTTTTTGAGATTATATAATTTTAATAAACAAGCAGCCCAGCTATTTTATTTCTGGTTGGCAGAAAGTAATAGTTTCTATGAAAAACAAAAAACAGATCTAGTTCTGTTGGATAAATGTACCCCTAACTAACTTAAACGATTAATTTGATTGAATCCAAAATAAGCTTAAATTAGCTGAAAATAATAGGCCTATGTAATGACTTCTTTTAGCTATTTTATTATAACAAAATAATTAATTAAAGATGATTTTGATGCCTGTTTAGGTTGAGTTTCAATTTAAATCGATTAATTATATATTTATAAAAACAGCTAGGCCTATTCTAATTTTGTTACTTTAAGAACAAAATTACTGTATCAATAAATTAACTAAGTACAATACCTGCTTTTTTTGTCTTATCCAAACCTAAAATCACTATGTGATTAACGCGGTTTCGGGTAACCTAAGTACCCATCTTCAGATCACAGAAATACTTAAAATAAATCCCTTCATTAGGTCGTCAAATACATTAAAGTCATTACACAAAACAAAATTCACAAAAACACATCACGAAACATATTAAAACACTTTTTTTTTAAAAACATTAAACACATTGTACCTAGTTAATTTGTTGATAAAATTCTCTAATCCGTGGGCTAACATGTTGAAAAAAAAACTAGGTACTCTCTTTTGCCACTTCTTTGTTCAACCATAAAACAAGTTTATAATATGGACTTTTTACAAAATAATTTTACAATATCAAAATTAACATAACCTAAGATTTCGTACCCAAAACGCTAATTGAACTGAACTGTAAAAAAGAGCTCTGAACTGTTAATTAATTTCAATTCTCAGGTATAATAGATTTTTTTTAGTTTGATCATAAAATTAAACTAAACTAACTATTAATTTATAAGTTTAATTGAGTTTTGTTCAGTTATATTTTGAAGGAAAGTATACTTTTTTTAGTCCTATTACGTTAATCATAGAACTTTCCATCCTATCTTGTAATTCAGTCATTAACTAATGTTCTGTAAATACCGAAGTCGATGTACTAAAATGAAGAGGTTAATTATGTATCACAGAGTGTTAACAAGTTTTTTATAATAACTGACCAATCTTAAAATATTGAACATATTTTGTTCGAATTTCCTTTCTTTTTAGGCCCCAAAGCAGAATGTGTTACTAAGACGAAAAACTTTCTGCGAGTGCAGGCGTTTTAGTAATAAATTAAAGAGGTTTTATAGGTGAATAAGTAATGAATTAATTCGAAATTATTAAAAGAATTTAATATAGGTGTAACGTGCTGAGGCTGTTCGGGCACCATTTTGTAACGTGCTGCCT
>JAGFPH010005185.1:6720-38588 GCA_018207615.1 Philaenus spumarius
TGTTAACTGAATAAGTTGTACATGCTAACTATTAAAAATATTTTGTTATGAAGAACGGAAGTTTTATTATATATAGGCTGTCAAGTAGTAGGACTGCTTACAAAAGGTTTGAATAACCACAGCAAAAAATATGAAACATTTCACAACATACGAGGTGTGATCTCACTCATCTCATTTGCAAATTATCGGTTAAAATGCTTTGCATGGCCCCGTACCAGATGTTAAGTTTTTCGGTAAGCTCTCGAATAATCATTCACCTGTTTGAACGAACAAGTTTGTCCACTTTTTGGACGTTTTCCTCTGTTTTTGAGGTCGAAGGATGTCCTGACCACCGTTCCTCTTCTTCAACTGACTCATTTCCACTTTTAAATCGCTCATACCACTACAACAGTCTTCAGAGTAACCACATTATCACCATACACTGATCTTTAACATCGCATGAGCTTCTTTGGGACTTTTCTGCAACTAGAAACAAAACTTAATGTTTAATGCGTTGTTCGAAACCCATGATGCACGACAGGCACGATAAACACGACCTGACTCTAGTGGTTCTGGAAGTTGACTGCCAAGTCAGAACATGTTGAAACTTTACACTGCCTGTCTCAACAGATAAGGCTGTCGGACATATTAGATTAAATGGATGTAGTGTCAGCAGTTGCTGCTATACAAATTAATTCACCATATTTTCTTACCACACCTGGTATAATAATTGCTGATTAAGAATTACTTTTCCATGTAAATGACCAGTTACTACTAAGGGAGAATGGATGAACATCAGTTTTTAATAACAGATTGTGTGGAGTTATACAAAATTTTAAAAGTTTTATTTTTCTGAGAACGATTCAGCAAATCAGAATTCAGAAGGTATGGTAGTTTAAAGTTTTAAATATTATCATGGGTGTTGCCAGACTGGGGCAATCAATCCTCTGGGAAATTTTAAAAGTGAATAAAAGAAGGGAAAGTGTGAAATAGTCCCATTAAAATCTAACAACTCAGCTTGGAAAATTATTATTAAAGTAACTGATTGTTTTTAGTTCCATGAATACTGGATTGCAGAATGGGTAAGGAATCAGTCTCACTCCCACTTTGAGCGAATCAAGGCTTTCTTGATTGTGCTCGGAGCTGCACTTCTTAATATAATATATCGAAACTCAAAACACTTATTTTTAATTTGGTCCATAAGTCCTGACCTTTTTTTATAACAGACACCTTTTATATGTCTATACAAGAAATCCATACCATATTTATTTATTCTACATTCTTGCAAAAGAATTTAAAAATACTCAACTTCAGTTTTAAGTTTTAAGTTCATTCAAATTTTTCTTCATCATTAATAAAATGTTTTAAAAATGGCAAACTTTTTAAACCTGGCAAACCTTGCGGTAGACGATTTTGAATGAATTTTGTATAATATAACACATTTATTTAAGGGTGCGCCATACCAGGAAGAAACAGACCTATGCAGCCCTCTGCAATCTTAGAAATCATTCATTCAATTTTGAAGATAATGTTTTGAAATTTGCGGGAAGTTGTTAACGAACATCTAAACTATAATTTGTAGGTGCTAAACAATGGAAATTATCTATTTTACTTAAAGATAATTAGCTTATAAGTAGGCGAAAAACCTGATTTTCAGTTGAGTTACTTGGAAACATGAAGTCGTTTGAACACATTTTGTGTCCTACAAATTGTACATTGAAGTTTTCTGAAAATGTTGCAGTTGAAAGAATATAGATAAAATAAAAAATAAGGCAGTACTTTGCAATCATGCAAGTGCTTGCAAGCGATATTCTTGCTACTGTAAAGTGGCGCGGTAGTGCGGTCAATTCAGTGAAACAGGCTAGCGCAAGTCTTTTCAATGTTGACTCCTCCCACTTTGTCTGTCTTCCCGACATTTGCGAGAATCCAGTGCGTAATATTTCTGTTTGTACTGTTTATTTTACAATATAAGATTTCTAAAATGCCGTCACAGCATTCTAGAAAGAAATCAGGTCTAGCATTGTCAACAAGAAGGAAGAGTAGAAAGATTAAAACAAACTCGGGTTTGTCTAAGGCTATAGCTGTAAATACCTTGAACAGATAAGCATAATTTTATTAACATCTTTTTTGTTTGATTATATATATAAATCTACTACAACATAATAGAATGAACATAAAGCTTTAACTGTGCTTTATTTGTAAAATACTCATATTTTTAATGCCTTAGCCCATTTTGCACATACATGATAGAAGATGTGAATAGCCTACTATTTCTACATAATACTGCATTAGGAGGAAGGGTGGGGGAAGACTTCAGTAGCCTATATCTATAGACAGGTCGGGCTAAAAATTGTTTGTGCAAAACGTAAATTGTCTCGACTGATATTTCGACTGAAATATTTTACAAGTAGATCTATGCAAAAATCTCATATTTTGAGAGGCAAAATTAAATTATTTTAAATAACTAATTAAACTTGCGTATTTTATAAATCGGACAATGACGTAGACCTAATTGGGGTTTGAAAAGGTAATACAGTATAAGCTACACTTATACATCACATTTCCCACTTTATTTAATTGCTTTGTGAATTATTAATAAAAAGTAAAAGTTGTTTTGTACATGACTAGTGCAAAACAAAATGACAAACTAATGTTATATATTTTTTTAAATCCATTATGTATATTCTTCAGCCTTGTAAAGGAGTACAAAGAAACAAATGTGATTTGGATTATTACACAGGATGTCACAAAAAACCTGATATACGTTGAAATAAATACAAAATTTTCCTTAACTTTTTTTCAAATTCGGCTTAGTTTAGTCGCAATTTGTCATTTAGTTTGTTTACAAAAACTCAGAAATAGATAAATAAGACATTGGGTTCAAATTTGATATAAAAAGCGTTTTGTATGTTACAATTTACAAGTGCAAAATAGGGGTTATTACAAATTTTTAAAGTGATATAACTTGAAAACCGTTAACGTAACAAAAACACAAACGTCACTAGTTCGACAGTTGTGTCAATATATAAGCTATCATTGAATGTACTATTTTCTTAGAAATACGGACAACCTATATAAGGTAAAGCTATTTTGAAAGTGTCAAAAATTCGAACTAAAACAAAATTATACTATTACATTTAAAAAAAATTATTTTAGACAAAACCTCCCACAGCGCGAGGGAGAGCCTATGCAAAGAGCAGAACATATATACAGACATCATTACTTTGACAGTTCCATCGCATTGTGTCAATAGGTAAGCTATCATTCAATTTACAATTTTTTGTTGCATTTGCGCCAGAGCACAGACAAAAAGTATACAAGTATCTCAGTGGGGTATGGCCAGAAATTATGGCAGCCAATAACTTTTTAACAAATTATACCGACAGCCTCTTGGAGTGCGTTACTTCAAACATAGCCGAAAGTTTTAATGCTAGACTATGTAAGTTTGTTGGAGGAAAAAGAGTAAACTTTGCTCAAAGAGAAAGCTACACTGTACGAAGTGAACTCTCGGTCATAGCAGTAAACGAGGCTGACAATTTGCATCGCTGTATTCATAAAAAAATAACTGTTGGCCACAGCCCAGGGATCTATTCTAAAAAAACTCTCACTAGAAAACAGAATAGAAAATCTGTTAGAAAAACAAGATTATGCTTTAAGAAAAAGTGGGACAAAAGACACATCTGGGACAAGGTGGGACATCTGCAGACAAAGACTATGGATCTGTTGAATGTGCTGAGCTGGACATGGAGCCAGACATTTATGAGCAGAATAAAATGGACTTCCTGGAGTCAATAAATATCAATGACGTTCGCCGTCAAAGGAATGAACAAGAATCTCGGGGCCAAAGCCAAAGTGAGTTGTGGTTGAGAAAGAAGGTGTAGACTTACAGCATCAAATTTTGGTAAAATCTGCAAAATGCGTAAATCTACGTCGTGAAAAAAAAACAATTCATTATCTACTGTACAGCCAATTCAATGGCAATGCCGCTACAAAATATGGCATTGAAAATGAAAAAACTGCAATACAGGAGGTTGAAGAGCGTATCGGCACCAACATTGATGAATGCAGATTATTTATCGACAGCAACCTGCCCTTTTTAGCTGCAACACCAGACGGAATTTTGGGAGATAAGGGGATTGTCGAAGTGAAGTGTCCTGTAAGTGCACGAAATATGTCACCACTGGAGGCGACTAAGGCCAAAATAATAAATTTCTGTGAAGTTGATCATCAGGAAGAGCTTGTTTTAAAAAGAAACCACTCATATTTTTATCAAATACAAGGACAGCTTCATATAACGAAGCGTACATTTTGTTTATTTATTGTATGGACTCCACAAGGGTTATCCATTGAAAGAGTAAATAAGGACGACGAGTTCTGGGAGACTAAAATGAAAAGACAATTGGTTTCATTTTATAATGAGTGTATGCTTCCGGAACTGGTTGACCCTAGATACCCAAGGGGATTACCCATACGGGAGTGGAAACGTTGAAAAAACGAGTGAAAAAAAGATTTTCAAAAAACTATATATTTTGTATTTTCAATAACATTGTAAACAGATTTCTTGTTGTTGTATATTTGTAAATAATAGTTATTTATATTTCTAAATAATTAGTATTTTGTTTGTAAATGAGAACTTTTTATGTGAATAATAATATTATGTCTGTGTAAATAATAACATTTTATGTACAAATAATGATTTTGTATGTGTAAATAATTTTTTTTCTGTGTAAATAACTTTTATAGGTTTTAAAATTATTGTTTGTGTGTAAATAATATATTTTGTAACTGTTTGTGGATAAATAATAACTTTTGTATGTGTAAACACATAGTATATTTAAGCCTAAATAATGATTTTGTTTGTGTAAATATTTTGTTCTGTGTAAATAACTTTTATAATTATTGTTTGTGTGTAAACAATATTTTTTTAACTGTTTGTGGATAAATACTAACTTATTTATGTGTAAATACAGAAGGATAAGTTTTTTGTGGGTAAATAATAAAATATGATTAAGTAAGTAAATAATGATTTCTATGTGCAAATAATAACTTTTTATGTGTAAATAATGATTTTTATGTGAAAATTATAACTTTGTATGCGTCAATAAAGATTTTAATGTGAACATTATAAGTTATTTATGAGTAAATAATAACTTTTGTATGTACAAATAATAATTTTCATAATGCATAAATAATAACGGTTTTTTTCTCATCAAAATGAAAAATGAGTAAGTTAATTATTTATTTCAAAATAGGCCTATAGCTATACCTATTTGTTCCTAGATTCCGAATTTAAAGTAGGCCTAATTGGCTCTCCTTATCTTCAAGTTAGGTAAATTTACTCCTTTCTAAAACATAAGTGTTGTACTGGGGCTCAAATACAAATTAAAACATTAATGAAATAGGAGGATGCACTTTACCAGAATTATTCAAATTAACCTAACAAGAAAATGCAAGTTCAGGTAATTTTGCAAGGCATTTTTCTAAAGAAACTTACAGAAAATTAATTTTAAATCGAATTCTGGATGTGATATGGATGTTTAATTTTAAGGTTTTTTTTCTTTTCTTGTTTTTGTAACAAAATATATACATACAGTATATAATTTTTATGATAAAAACCAGGATTTAATTTGGATTGAAAGATCGATCTTAAGTGTCATAATCATGTAACTAATTGTTGTAAATTATTGTACTATTATAGCCAAATTATTATAGACTACATCAAATTTTATAAAAACCGACACTATTAATATGCAGATATTTCATAGTATAAATTAAATGACTATTTGAATATTATAGATACCTACAGATGTGTAGGTAAGGCCTATGTTTTAAAAATATTATTGTCAACAAAACGTGCACTTATAGTTAAAAAGTGATTTTTTTACTCAAGAACAATAATGAATAAAGTCGAACGTTTCGGCAAGTGTTACAAAAGCCCCCATGTTTCATACTTTATTTAATTTTTTGCTTTGTAAATTAATAATAACTAACATTTTGCAACATTAGTAAACAGTTTGTTTGTATTATTAAGTACAAAACAAAATAAAGAATTCAGTTATTCAATTCCTTATTTGCCTTCGCTGCGTTGCTAAGTTATAATTATTACTAACAGTAGGGCTAACAAGGAAAGGAAGTACAGTACAGTACAGTTGTGTCTGTCTACGTTGTACGTCTAGTCTGCACGAAGGTTTAACCCAAACCTTGTCAATCATTTCTTTAGCTCCGCCTCCTCACTGCTAGACTGATTGCCAGAGCTCCTAGTGGATTTATTCAACATCGTGCTGAGGATTCTCTCTAGTGGTATAGCGCACCCTTAAGGACTGCTCCAAGATATACAACAGACGTATCTCATGAAGTACAAAAAGAGATTAGATGCACTTCAGTACTTAGAAAATGATTTTTTAAACTATATCAATGACAATGAAATATTTTCTATTATGGCAAATGAAAATGTATAGATTATTTGTATTGAGCAACTATCAGTTATGATAGGAAAGGCAAAATTATAAGATGAGTTTTTGATTTTATACCCCTTCAACATATACTTGAATTTTTTATAGAGGGGGAATGCATTAGGCACCTTCAGAAGAGGTGTCCCACACTTCTGGTTCATCTGGTTATCATGCTTGATTTGTGTATCCATACGGTCTGATAGGTTTGTCCTCTTCTGCAAATGTTTCTTCCTTCTTGCTTAGCAGAACATCTCTTACATACTGGGATATAATGCTCCAGCCCAACTCGGCGGACACTCTTTGTGAAATTATGTTTTAGTACTACCAAGCAATGAATGCATCCAGGTTCAGCAGGTTTCATGTGTTGTTCCTTCATGGAGTACACATTTTAAAGACTGAAGGAATTTAATCTAATAGAAGGAAGACAATTATGGCCAGTAAAGAATATTAAGTCAACTTCATTGTAGGCTAGGAATGAAACCACTTCTTTCCACTTTTTAATTTATTGCATTAATATCTTATTTTTGAAATGACTTACAGAATTAAGCATTGTAACCAGTACACATTTTTTGTTAGTCACAATCACTCCAGTCAGATAGAATCCATTGCTAAGTCAGTAATATTTTCTTTGATTCTATGAATCACAAAGTATAAAACGGAACAAAGCTCATGAAAACTTGATAATGAGGTTGTATGACTTATCATGCTGGTTACAATGGTTTGGTTAAAATCAAGCAAAATAAATAGTGCAAAATAATCATATGATAATGTTGAAAATAAAACATATTTATCACTGTAATTTTTAACTCAAAATGACCATCCATGGTTTACTTTAAATGGTTTGTCAATGTGAACGGTTTACCTTTTTTATTCAGGAATTTTTTTGGGGTTTTTTAATAAATTTAAAATAGTAAATGTGTTGAAGGTCATCACTATTTTTATTTGAGTATAAGTTTTTAGGGCGAGGGGAGTTACTCGTTTTCCATTGAGAACTCTGAATTTTCATTTCAGGGACATAGTCATAGACCTAACTTTCATATCCAGTTATAATTTTAGCAATGAAGTCCGGATCTGCATGAAGACGATCCTACAATGAGACAACAGTTTTCTGTTCAGTCAAAAGTCTGGGAACAAATTTTGTACTCATTTTTCTTATTTGCCAATTATCTGTTAAAATGCTTTGCATGGACCCATACGAGATCTTAAGTTCTTCGGTAAGCTTTTGAATAATCATTCGCTTGTTTGAACAAACAAGTTTAGCCACTTTTTGCACGTTTTCAGTTTTTTGTTTTTGAGATCGAAGGACATCCCGAAAGTTTCTCGTCTTCAACTGACTCATTTCCGCTTTTAAATTGCTCATACCACTTTGTAAACAGTCTTCAGAGTTACCACATTATGGCCATACACTGGTTTTAAAATTTCATGAGCTTCTTTGGTACTGTTTTGCAACTTTAAACAAAACTTAATGTTGTTCGAAATCCATGATGCACGACAGACACGGTAAACACGACAGTGGCGTAACTATGGGGGGGGGATGAGGGGGATAAAACCCCCCCAGAACCCTAAAAATAAATAATCGTATCTCAGCAATCCTACTTGTTTAAAAAAAAGTTGCTCAAGTTGCATGAAGTTTAAAACTAAAACTAATGATTTAGTTTTGATTTGGTTTTAATTGTCTAATTTGTTTAAATTATTAGTTTATTTGCATAGTAAAGTAAACAAACAGGTTTATTTGTTTATTTAATTAATAAACCCAGGCAGCGGGAGTAAATTTGGTGTCTTTAAGGAAAGTGGTAGTGGTAACACTGCACGCATGCGCTGTAAGCACAAGCAGCTTGTACAGACGCCAGACGGCTTTTAGGTTAGTCTACTCTGTTAGAACTCTGTGTTGTGTGCTTCTGTATTTTGTAGTCGTTCAGCCGTTGCTTGTGCGATAACTGTTTATTTGTGCATTGTGAACTGTTTACCGAAATGTCAAAGAGGAAAGTTTCTCAGAGTTTATTGACAGATTTGTTTAAGAAACGCACAGTAACTGCGGGTAGTTCTACTAGTTGTAGTGAAAGTGCAAATAGTTTTGTGTCTGCCACTGACAGCGATTACGCGCTTTCTGCACCTTCACCGCCGTCGCCTCCGGATGATGGACATCATGGCGTCACCCCTACTGCAGCTGTTCAACCTACAGAAAATTTAGGTAAACCTCCACACCATCCAAATGACATTGGACTGTATACTAATAAAACATTGGGAATTTTTGAAAAATATGAAATTTTAAAAACTTGTTGGCAACCTCCTTTAAACTACACTTTTCCTATTTTAGAAAAGTTTACGACAAGGAAAATAAAGTTTCAATGGACATGGTTTACCGAGTTTCCCTGGCTTGCGTACTCTGGAGTACAACAAGGTGTATATTGCAAATATTGCTGTCTATTTGCCAAGCAAGGCGTAGGAATCAATCACCAAGAAGTAGGCACTTTTGTAAAACGAAAGTTTGATAACTGGAAAAAAGCAAAAGAAGCTTTTAAAAACCATGAAAGGACCCAATATCACAGAAGTTGTTTGTTGGACTTTAAAAACTTAGAAAAAGTTAAAGATAAGTCAGTTGAACCCATTGCCAACCAAATCGACCAGGCACGTCATGACGCGGTTGCTAAAAACAGGTCACATTTAAAGCCAATTATTGATGCTGGTATTTTATGTGGTCGACAGGAACTAGCACTACGTGGGCACCGTGACTCTGGAAATATAAGCATTGAAAATGAAAATGAATGTAGTGAATCTAATGAGGGAAACTTTAGGACCATATTAAAGTACCGCAGTCAGGGTGACCAGGAGGTAATGCAAGTGTTAAATGGTTCTAGCAAAATAAAGTACCTTTCACCAAAAGTACAAAATGAAATAATTACATCCTGTAACACCATTATTTTAAGGAAACTTGTAGACAAAGTTAATGCTGCTCAGGGTTTCTCAATTTTAGCAGATGAAACAAGTGACATATCTACTGTTGAGCAACTTTCACTATGTGTCCGTTACGTGGAAGTAATTGACGGCCAACACTTTGTAAAAGAAGACTTTTTACAATTTGAACAAGTCACATCAATGACGGGCGAATCCCTTGCCAAGCAAATCATTGAATGTCTTCAAAAATATGGAATTGACTTAAATTTTTTGAGGGGGCAAGGCTACGACGGAGCAGCCAATATGGCGGGAATGTACAATGGTGTGCACAAAATTATACAAAACGACTACCCAGCTGCCTTATACGTTCATTGTGCTGCTCATGCTCTCAATCTGGCTGTAACTAAAGCATGTGAAGTGCAAAATATCCGGAACTGCCTTGGCGTAGTAGAAAAGGTCCACATATTTTTCAAAACACCTAAAAGACAAGCTGTTTTATTAAAATGCATTGAAGAGTCCGGTTTAAATCCTCGAGTCAAAAATGTCAAAAGAATGTCAACAACG
Organism: Philaenus spumarius; assembly: GCA_018207615.1. NCBI lineage: Eukaryota > Metazoa > Arthropoda > Insecta > Hemiptera > Aphrophoridae > Philaenus > Philaenus spumarius. The sequence goes on from JAGFPH010005185.1 coordinate 16,611, forward strand.
AGATGGACGTCAAAGTACTACTCAATCCAAGATTTTTGACATATAATGGATTTTGTAATTGAAGCCTTGACTATAATATCATCCTGGAAAGATGGCAGCGATGCAAGTACGTTAAAGTGGGGAATTTTAAATTCTAATTTTATTGTTTCTGCACATATCGTTTCAATGATATTTGCTTACTACTTACCATTGTGTAAAACTCTCCAGAAGGAAGCTATTGACTTAAAACAAATGGTTAACTTATCCAAGACATGTTTGGCAGAACTGCAAAGTTTAAGGAAAAATTCTGAAAAAGAATTTGGCTCCATTTTCAAATGTGTAGAAGCAGTTGCAAATGATCAGGAAGTACAACTAAGAACTCCAAGAGTTTGTTGGAATCAAAGAAACCGAAGTAATGCTGTTAGTTCACCTAATGAAGAAACATCAAGCAGAAGCACCGAAACTTACTACAGAATAAATGTTTTTATCCCGTTTTTGGATTTTTCAATCAACCAGCTCAATGAGAGATTTAACAAACATGAATCTGTGTTTCTGGGTTTTCAATGTTTATTTGAGCCTGTAAACGATAACGATAGCTGTAAAGAGAAGTTGAATGATTTGGTCACTTTCTATTGCGAAGACATGCAGTCACCACCAGGTGACATATTTATTGAATTAAAGTTATGGCAAAATGAAGTTCAGAGGCAAGGGTTGGTGGAAGATATTTGCAAGTCCGCAACTAAGGCACTCGACTGTTGCGATGTTTCGCTATATCCAAATATTTACAGATTGCTTAAAATACTGTGTACTCTGCCTGTTACTACATGCACCCCAGAACGGACATTTTCAACTCTAAAAAGAGTCAAGACATACCTCAGAAATACTACTGGACAGGTAAGAAACAATTAATTCAATCAATAAATGTTATGCTTAAAAGTAAAATGTGTAAACGATTAAACTGTGAAACATATTATTTTCTAAATTTATAAGTTTTTACCACAGTTAACACTAACACATCAGAAATAAATAAGTATATTGCCAGTAAAAATAACCAACCTATTTTATCTGTATTGTTATGTTACACTGTTGTATTGTTACAGACAAGATTAAACGGACTGGCAATACTCAGTGTTCACAGAGAAATCGACATTTCATCGGACGAAATTATTGATGACATGGCAAAAAAACCAAGAAAACTTGACTTTGTCCTGTAATGTACAGAGAATCTATCATCCCTTAACTCTCGTCTTGCTTTTTTATTATGCTAGTTTGCGTTCATTTTAGTATAAAAAAATAACAAAAACTAAAAGACGTTTATAGATTTGTCACTTTCTGTAATAAATATTAAACGTAGTTTTGTTTTTCTGAAATACATTCACTATTCACGTTATTAAGTAAAATGTTGTGTATTATTATCCGGTATAGTGTACACTCTATTCACTATTTATTCTTATCCATCCCCCCCAAAGCCAAATTCTAGTTACGCCACTGAAACACGACTTCACTCTAGCGGCTCTGGAAGCTGACTGATAAGTTCAACTTCCTGCTTCAACAGATCAGGCTAATAGATCAAATGAATTTAGAGTCAGCAGTTGCTGCTATAAAAAATCATTCACCGTATTTTTTGTATCACACCTCGTAGAGGGCCATTTTTTTGGGACTATATTACTGTCAGGTTCAACGTTTAATTCAGTATTATTGACAGTGACATAGATGAAAAATTGCTTTTACTTACATTAGGCTGTAAATTTGTCTCATTTACAGATAGTTTGGTGTCAGTATTTAGTTTTGAGGTAGACCTACATGGTTCACTTTCTGTAACACTTACTAAAGATACTGTAACATTAGTGTCTGGTTCTGAGGTGGAGGTTTTACTTTGATGGTAATTATAAAATAACATTAATGTTTTTTGCGTTTTCTTAGATGACATTGTAATAACGATTTCAATATAAAGAGTACACTTGCAACTTTAAAAAAACTACATGCATTTTTGAAAATCACAATTAAAAAACTGCAGTATACACAAACGTAAGTAAACAGCTGTTAGTGATTGCAACTTCCAAGTTACAACATGACAGGCTCCGGCTGCTGCAGAGGGAGTAGAGTCATAAGAGTGTCAGCAATAGGACATCTGAGGAAAGGCCAACTAAAGCCCTACCAAAACTCTCCTCCACGCTCTACTTATGGCCACCCTTTTTCAGTACATATTCGAGGGAAATTTGACTATTATTAAATTAAATACAACCAATAAGCAAATTTTCCAGAGAGCAAAACACAAAATTTTTATTTCAAATAAATATTTAATTTCTAAAAAAGCAGTGTCTATCCTCAATTTGTTTCACATATCACCCAAGTGTTAAGTGGACCTAATTATGAAAAAAAAAACTGCTGTTGAAGCATTGGAAACACATTTTCTAACAGAAATAAAAGCATTATTATTTTTATTTCATATTATTTATTATTATTTGTTTGCACATGTTTTTTGTGTGACTTTAATATTGTTGTTTATTTTTAGTTTAGTGTTTCGGTTAACAGTTTCTTTTTCTATTATTTTAAAATAAAAATTTAATTTATTAACATTTTTGTTATTGAACAATTTTGCCAAAACAGCTGTCATTCCACTACGAATACAAAAAAAATCTAAATAGCGGTAAGTTTTATATTAAACATTAACTGCATGTATCAAAAATATATTTGGTTTACTATGTTCTAAAAAATGTTATATTTTGTAGGAAGCAGGGTTGCCAGTCGGTGGACCAGATTTTAACCAATTCGTGATGCTTGAAGTCCATTATAATAACCCTGAGCTCAAAGATGGTAAGCTTATCTGAACAATTTGCTATATAATAAAATTGTAAACAATTAATTCTTGACAACATATTTGTAAAGCAGAATTTTATAGAGCAGTATTTATGTGACTTTTAGCCACTACGCCAAAATCTCACAAGCACATGCAATTTTACTTTCATCATATGGCAACTAGAACTTGCTAAGTATAGTGTTACCTGTTCTCCAACTTGGGTTAGAAATAATTTTCAATAAATTAAGTTTGCTAGAGCATTATTCCCCTATATACCAGACATGGTGAGTGGATTAATACTTAATACTGTGGATCAAGTAACTATGGTTAGCCAAGCTTCAAATCAAGAGTTTAATGAGTGCCTCCGAGGGCTCCAAGTAATCACATTGTTTGTTTTTAACCCTTCAACATGGTTTGATGTAGTCACTACGGCGGCAAAAAAGTCCTGGAAAGTGGTTTGACGTAGTCACTACATTTGCTGACAGTCCGCAAGTTTGCTATGTGGTTTTTTCAAACTACTTGGAATTGGGACAATATCCAGCATGTTGTCCATTAGTTGGCCGATGTTTTACAGCTGTTTATCGATCAATAATGTGAACAAGAGAGAAGGAAATTTACAAACTTGAGCCTTTGTTTGGGATTATATTAGTTTTTATTCCTCTGGTTATATACATGCTAACAACCTAATTTTTTTACCAAAATGTTAAGAAATAAGCACACTACAATAAACACACTAATATAAAATTAACCAATTAATTTTTGTTTTTTTCACACTTTACTGAATTTGAGTTTCTTATTTTACTTTCATACAACACTTTCATTCTGACATATATAAGTAAAAAAAAAAATTTGAATATTGTCTTTTATAGTGTGTTTATTGTAGCGTACTTCATTCTCAAAAGTTTACTAAAAGAATTATGTTGCTAGGATACATAGAGCCAGAGTAAATAAAATTATTGAAATTTGTAGCAAAAAATGTACCGTGCCCTATATTTGTACTATATTGCTAAAATTTCAATTACCCTGGTTCTATATGTCCTATGAACATTATTATTTTACTTAATTGTCCAGAAATAAGTACACTGCAATAAACACACAGTAATGTATACGACCTCAATACTTTTTTTTCGCAATATTTGTTAGAACTTTAGTTTTGTTTAGTAGCCCTTCAAGTACCATACAAAACTCAAATTTTGACAGGTATTAAAAAAAATATATTATTGGAAAAATTTAGTTTTCTGTGTTTATTTCTTTCTTACTTATTTCTTAAAAAAATTTGTTACTAGGATGTATAGAACCAGAGTAATGAAATTTTTAGCATAGTATTGGAAAATTAGGGTCTGACTTGCAAAAAAGTACCGCACGAGGGGGAGGTCATGCTATTTAGTCCCGCGTTGAAGGGTTAATTTTGACATCGTTTGCACACGTTCAGTTGGTTACCCAATTAGTCTTGCTATAGAGTTAAGAGCTAACTGAATGTTATGCAATGCAATCATTGGTTCATCGTTTGAAGACCACAATATTATTGTAACATATCCCAAATATTAAAGTGAGGGACTAGTTACTGATCCTTGTGGTATAGTTTTCACTAAAAATATGTAGTATTTACAATTTTCTACATTCAACTCAATTTTTTAAATTTACAATCAACTCTCCTGTTCTCTGAGAATTCATTAAGGAAATTCAATATAGCAGTGCTATCAAATTAGCTTGGAACTTCTTTGGCTGTAACCATCCTTTTTGGGATAGGAATATAATGATTTTTGTTTGATTTGACCTAATTAGATTTATAAAAACTCATACGGCTATTAAGACTTCAAATATAGTTTGAAGACAATACAATTTTGAAGCTATGGATCAAAATGGTTGATTTCCTCCAATTATAACGCTTATACTTTGGTAGAAATATTAAAGCAACAATGAAAAGTGCTATGCCAAAAGTGAATAAACAAGTCCACATGTTACTTCTGGTTTAAAAATTACTACACAATTCTGTCGGAGTAAAGCTGTAAGAAAATGTTTTTAATACATACAAATTTACCAACTTTGCTGGCACAGCAGCCTTCAAAATTTTGACAGTGAAGTGTTAAAAAATTAACTCTTTGTTGAGCAATTATAGCGGATTTGAGGAAACATTGGTAACTGTGTTAGTTACATTAAACATAGATAAATGAGAGGCTACATCTGATTAGCCAACCTATATGATATACTTGTTACTGTAGCCTCATGATATCCTTAAGTAATTGGCCATTGGCCTGGTAGCCTTAAGTAATCTATAATGCAATGAAAGACTATTACTTGAACTACAAGTTAATAATCATGTAACTATTCTGCTTCTTAGGCAGGCTATTTAATCCTTTTACGCGACAGCCTCAAGGTTTATTGCACTCTCACATAAAGCCCTAGTGTTCCCTGTTAAGTCCATAAGCTCTGTCAACCTTAGTATATTTTTGATGAGGTTGTCTTACAAAATGTTCTGTTCTTTGTTTAACTTTCCAATGATTTCATAATTCACCTGTTCCAGCCTCTCACACTCATACACAGGGCCGGATTTAACATAGGGCCATGTGGGCCCGGGCCCATAGCCGCAAAAAATATTGAAATTTGGGAAATAATATTACAGTAAATTACAGTACTATGTTTTATCTGGAACAAAACTAAAACTCCATTCCAGTTTTACAACAGATGCTTACAAGCGTGTGATTTAGATATATAGTCATGAATGAGCTAATGCCAAGTTATTCGTTTGACTCAAACTAATAAACTTCGTGCCTTCGGCTAACACCGAGAAATCGCAGTTTACTGTTGTCTTTCGTTCAGTCTTACGTCGATTCCTACTCGGGCGACAAGAGCGATGGCGACATGACACAAGCGATCAGAGCGACATCAGCGATATGCTCGTATCGCAAGCATTAGGTGGATTATTTTGTTCTACGTGTACAGGCGATGCGGGCGACATCGGCCATCATATTCTTGAGCTGATCTTATCCCAGATCGCTGACAACGGTGGTGCCTTCTGTATTGTTGTTACTAACCAAGATTCCTAAGTGGGCAACAAGAGCGACGTGACACAAGCGACCGGAGCGACATCAGTGATATGCTTGTATCGCAAGCATTAGGTAGATTATTGTGATCTACGTCCACTCGCGATCTGGGCGACGTAGATCTGGACGATCAGGTGACACCGGCGGTCATATCCTTGAGCTGACCACTTTCACCATGTTCTCTAAAGAGAAAAGATGTAAGTTTATGTTTTTGAACAGTTCGGTATTGACGTATGCGTATTTAAAAAAGAAGACGATTATTGGACAAAATTATTGAAGGAAATGTTATTTATAAAGAAAAGGCCTTAACAGGAGATTGTGGCAGTATCGGGAATTATTTCATAACTACACGAGAATGACAATAATAACTAATTACACGAGAAAACAGACATAATGAACACAAGAACTCACACAGACATGAACTGCACTGCAATGCTTGCTCCTAATCCCAGATCGCTGATATCGTCTGAATCATTGGCACGTACTACGTGCGTGACATTGGCTACACGAGTGACGCGACACGAGCTACTGCAGCGAAAAAAGATGAACTGATTTGAAATTTCAAAATTCGGTCATGTCTGCAGCTCCTGCACATCGCTACAGTTGTCGAAGTGGAACGCTCCAATGTATTTAAATTTGTTTGTTAATTAAAAAATCACTCGTCCGCTCTAGTCGCTCGTGTTGTGTCGCCTTGTCACCCACTTAGGAATTGTTGTTTGTGTTAACTTTAAAGAGTTTGACAATGTTAAAGCAAGATGAAAGAAATTCCAGTAAACTTTTGCCAATTCAATTTATTTTTCACACTTTAAAAATATAATATTCAATTTAAAGACTAAACAGTTCCTATCCTATCTCTTGTAGTTTGAATCTTAAAAGTTAGATACTCTGAAACAAGCTTTAGTGGTTACATTTACATGTTTGTTTATTTTGTTTAATTGTTTAAACTTGATGAACTTGATATACATGATTTGAAATTTATGTGTCTTTTATTATTTTGAAAAACCACTTCTGAATTTCACCTTGTAATAATTACATAATAAAGAAATTAAAATTAGATTTAGCCTCCTCACCTCCTGTTGCTGTAATCATGCAGAAATATAAATAAATATTGAGTATAGTATTTCTATAAAGATGAAACAGTTATTTTTTTGTAATTCAAACTAAATATATATTATATTTTGTTTTAATAACGACTTATAAATCGCATTAACTGATTAGTAATATAAAAAATGTTTTTACTACTAATTAAATCATCCTGAGCAAATTAGGAGAAAGAAAATAGTATTAACACTTTTTTGTCAGGAGTAAAAAATATTGGAAATTCAATGCAAACAGAGAAATTTTTGGTTGGGGTATAGAGTGCTTTTAATTGTGGGGGGAGGCAATTTCGGGGTGCCCCATAGGCGCAAAATATGTAGATCCGGCCCTGCTCATACAACATAAGGTGTTTTGGTGTTTCTTCCTGCAGGCTACATTTTATGCATGAGGACTCTGCGGTGAGAATTCTTATGTGGTTCTTTAGGTAACCATGTCCTTTAATTATTAATATCAATCCTGGGATGTTCCTCTATCTTCTTCTGTGCCCTACTCTTTCTCAGTTGTTGACAGCCTCCATTGCTTTTGTCTTTAATATGCCACAGAACGGTTCAAGTCCTCTGAATTGATTAGATGATTCATTAATTGCTTATCTTCATACTTATTTCCACTCTGGTACCCAACACTGTTTGATGCTGTTGGGACCTACCAGTCTTATTGTGGTCTTCACACATTCCCTGACTAGCTTCAAACTGAACCTGTAAAGCTGCCTGGCTGCCTGAGTACAAACAGATTTCTTTACTCATGTGTTTGAGATTTTCTGTAACTGTAACTTCTGTTTGGAATACTATATAGGGTTCTTCCTGATTGGCAGGACACATTCGTTCCTTGAATTGCCTACACAGATTTCTGCACCTATACTACTTTTTGTTTTTTACCTGCCCATGTACTACTCCAGCTCACACTTGTGGAGGGGTCTCCTTCCCTCTAACCATTCCTCACAGTTTTTATTACCACCACTCGTAAAGGTTTTGAGAAGGATGTGTTTTCATATGATATAAGATCAGACTTTGAAACCAATCAAACCATCAGCTCATTCTGCCTTCAATAGACTTCTCACTTGAATTTTATTGTATTATTAAATTATTTATAACTGTTTAGATTGGGTGGACAGTTCAGGAATCCGTGTGTACATGACTCCAACCCTGCGTAAACACGATGCAGCAGTGATTGAGTTTGGTTTGGAATACATAGACAAGATGGCAATACCTCCACATCAGCCTCACTTTCCACTTCATGCTTACTGTATCTCAGAGTGCACTGGAGTGGTAGGTTTAACATTATAGAATCTAGATAATATGAATTAACTTCACCAGAGGCGGTTTAAATCATCACATAATGTGAATAATGGGATTAGTCCTAAAATAGCAATATAGAATTGAATTTATGTATAGTACAGTAATGTAGACCAATACCATTTCAAAACATATTTTACCTTATATATCTGTAATTAAGATACATAATTGGGTAGCGTGTCACCTAGCACACTTCCACTGGAAGCCCTAAGAGTAATCAGAGCAAACATCCTAGCAGGGTTTTACTGGTGCCCGAATGCACCAGAAAGCCGTTCCAGTACTGCTTTATTTAAATTTATTTTTTACGTTTTGTTTTAACATTGCATTGGACCATCCACTCCCTCAATCACACTCATTTAACACTCGGTTCAGAATTTTACGTCCACCAATTGCTAATCGAAAAACCTCAAGATATCCCCACACTACAGTGCGTTGCGACTATGCGTGCCAACTACAGTAAAGTCTCCCATATACCCCTCACCTAGGAATTGAAATGGGACAACTTGGGAGCACCAGAAACCCTTTTGCCGGCCTTGCAGCATGCCTTTGATGTTCGGCGAGCACTGCGAATGACTACAAATAAGAGACCGATGATTCAGAGTCGAGGCGGCCAAAAAGTTTAAAAACTTTTGCTTAAACAAAATGCTTAAACTTTTTTACTATAAAATTTGTTGGCATGAAAAAGTTTAGAACATATTGATGAGATTATTGTAATCAAAATAAGACCAAACATGATATAATTTCAACCACATTTAGTGATTAATATTTATTGAATAACTCATTTAGTTTCATGATTAATTAATTAAAAAATATATATACCAAATGAAAGCACAACACGGAATACATACAAACAGCTGTACACTTACAAACGTTGTCACAAATACAAGGATGAAAGGCGAACCAAAAGAGGAAAATATTTAAGTACTTGAACACCGGCCGCACAGCGATTTAGCAAGTTGTCTGCTTGCGTTCATTGTACTCAGTGACATGCGACTGCTCTCGGTACATGCTACTTCTCGCGAATTGCCAAAAACTAAAAAATATCTGGTTGTTTTGACATTGACATTGTGATGTTATTTAGTTTTGTGACTTTTGAGTGTTGTTAGAATAATTCACTAACAAGCGTCTGTGTTGTGTTTTGTGTTCTCGTAATAAGCTTGCTTGTGTTTAATTGTTTTTGTATAAGAAAAGTAATTTCTTGATATACATAAAATGTGTTTAGGTTTACAGTCTTTTACCGAGGATTTAAATTTCTGATAAAGGCTATTGACTAAATAAGAGGCATTTTACCACTTTTTTGTGAAAATAGAATGTGTCTCTAAAATTTTATATGTGCTATATACAAGAACAAAAATTGTTTCATATACATGTTTACTTTTCTTATAAAGTAAGCATATTATCTGTGTCCTTAAACTCTCCAAAGATACGTAAAGTAGGATTTTAGAAATTAAAATTTCTGTCACTTCCGGCAGAGTTCCGGTACTGGAAAAATTATGAGTAAACCCCTGCCTAGCAGAGATATAATGCATTGATCTGATCTTTGATACAAGTAGTATTAGAGTTATAGATTTAACTTTTTTGTATCTGTGGCCAACTATTAGTAGACTGTATTTTTCAATCAAGGTGTTTTAATTAGCCTAACTGGCATAAAGTAAAAAAATAAGCAAACATTGTGTAAAAATAAAATTTATGTTTTAACAACTAATTATATACTAAAATTTGAGTTCAATCAGTTCTCTCCTATTAACCATATTACTATTGATCTTAATATTAGCAGCTTGGATTTGAATTTCTTAATATGTACTATTTGTATTTCTTTGAATGTTTAAACAAAATGTTCACTATAAAATCAACATTTAATTGCACTAGGTGGTAAACAAAGTCAGTATGTGCTAATATCTCCAGAGTTGGTGACCAAATGTTTTTTCAACATGTCATATCTCAAAAATGGCGTACGATAGAGAGCTCTATAGTTTGTGTGAAAGTTTTTATTTTTGTAAGGCCCAAACATGAGAAACAAATGAATATGGATTTCATTTCAGATTCAAATTTCTAAAAAACCTTGAATCCTAGCGAATATCATCACCATTAACCAACTGAACCATTGTACTTTACTTCTTATCACATGACATAAGTGTATAGGTTTACTATAACACTAATAATAATAATAAAAGTTGAAATTAAATAGTGATGAATAAAACCTTATAATAAATCAAGAGAAGAAATGAATTAGTATTAATTAATAACTAACGCTTTTTAAACTATTCTGTAGATATGAAATTTTAAAAATTTGGAAATCATAAACAACTGGATAGTGGGAAATAAATAATCAATATAATACTTTTTTAGTAGCTAACTAACAGAAATTTCAAGAATACTGATGCATTTCCATTAAAAACCATTACTCTTTATTGCGTAAATTATTCCATTAATACTTATTCACAATGACATATCATTAGTTTCCGTCATCCACTTCAAAATTTGGTTTGTTGTCTTATTATATCCCAGGCAACCATTTTATAACCTATAAAATTAAACTTTTAATAGGTGCAATTTAGAGTTGTTAAGTCTCTCTTAAAGGATTGCTATATCAAATCAGCTTATATTAATCACCCTGAATTTTCAGAGCCTGCCACCTACTGGTATAACAATATTCGGATCTCAGCTGCACACACATCTAACAGGGATAAGAGTTGTAACGAGACATATCCGGGATGGACGGGAATTGCCAGAACTAAACAGGGACAACCATTACAGCACACACTTCCAAGAGATCCGACTTTTAAAACGACAAGTCAGGATTTTACCGGTATTATTATGAATACAAAATTTAATAATAATTAATGCAAAGATTGCATTTCATAGTCATAGGTATGAGAGAGAAGTAAATACGAGGAAAGTATCAAAAGATAAACTTCCCACGAGTGCCTATAAACTAGGTACTTTATCTACGACTTAGCAAATATTATTATACAGGCTGTTTTAAAAGATAGAGATTCTTCTACTATAGTGAGAGATAGTTAACACTTTCCGTGCAACGCCATTTTATGGTCCTATTAGCAATGACTAGCAAGTTGGAGCCCTCGGATCGAGCTTGCGGCTATAACCGCGTCAGTCATAGGTCTTGACGCGTTCGACCTATGACTGAGCGCTGTTATAACCGCATAGTAAAATCTATTCATTTCATGCAAATTTTGTTGTGAATCACTTTAAATAAGTTATAAAACCTTTTCTGAATAATAAAAATAAGAATATTTTTACATAAAACACATTTATTTAATGAAAAATGTCAATAATGAAAATTAATTATATTAGTGAATGATTTTGGAAAACAAGTGCTTGTAAAACCTGAATGTGTTTTATATAAAGTAATTCAGTCATGGCGATGGACATTTTTTGCGGCTTTAACCGCGCTCAGCACCGAACATGTTAAAAACCCCGATAGATATTATATCAGTAAAAATATCATAAAATCACAATTATCGATGTTATATAAAAAATATGATATATCGGAGTTAACTGCATGTTACGATCACTGGAAGAATCCGTAATTTTAAACTAAATTTCAAATCCTTTCATTTGAACAAAAAGTTTCATTTCATTTATTCCTATTCCTTTTTGACAAAACATATTGCATAGCAAGAGTTACACCTATAAATGTTTATAAAATGATGTTAATAGTATTAAGACTTTAGTTCAGTCATATCAGTATTACATCAACAATTAATTAAACATATTCTTACAAATCCGTTTTCCCTTGCTTGTACATAGCAAATCTATTTGACATTGAATTAAAAAACACGCAGGCGAATCTGCAATATTATTCCTGGTAAAAGTTAAAATCAGTTTTTAGCACCATCATTGTTAGTGACCTTATTTTGTATTAAATTTATTGATTGATTTTTTTCTTAGTTGATTTTTGGGCTCAAGCCTAGGTACGCTTGAGTGCATGGACAATTAAAATAGATTTTATAAACTAACATTCGACTAACAGGGAGTAATCCAAATTCATTCTTTATTTTAATAATATTTGTTTTTAATTTGTCTGCTATTTTGAAATTTAAAATTTATTTCTGTTTGATTGTGTTTGTAATGAATTTTATTATGTTTCATTAAAAAATTATCATTTATTGTTATTTGCCATTCCGACTACTACTGTTATAAATCAATATAAGTTGAACAACTTACCGTCGTCAGTAGTCAAATTTGTCGTATTGTACACGACGGCCGTTTCAGCTATTCAGCCATTTTCAAGTGGTTTGGAGGAAATATACTTGAAACAACCATACTTGAACACTACTTGAAAATAATTTTTTTTGGGAATTTAAAAAATATATGTATATTATTTTTTTTTTAAATAATTTTACACTTTGCTCTATATAACCTATTTAAAAAAGCGGAATTCAACATAATTCTGCCCTATGTGATATGCAACCTAAGGGTTCATATGGCTCTTGTTTATTTTTACTTCTAAACAAGCATAAACCATTTCTGTAATGGGATAGAATCGTGTTATAGATTTGATGAAAGATTGGAGAATGTAAATTAATTACAAACGAAAAATTTAGAACAATGTTGTCTTAAATATTAGTATACATTATTTATTAGCAGGAGGTAAACAAACACACAAAGGTATACGTAACACTGTAAGCTGTAGCTAGCTTCCCAGGCCTGGAGGCTCATTCTTTGAGTTGAACCAGCTAATGAAAGCCAAAAAACCATTTTATTTAAACATTTTAAATAAATTTTAAAATATGCTGGAAAGCAGTGGCGTAACGTACACCCCTGCAAACCCCGCGATTCGGGGGGCCCTCTGTGCGAGGGTGCCATGAATCGAGAGAGCCTGAGGGTTAATATTTTTTTAAATAATAAAAAGAAATACAAATTTTAAACTATAATATTATTTGTAGTTTTATTTTACAACCATGTCATATCTTTGAAAATAAAAATGTCATATCTTTTTGCCTGTATTAAAATTTATTGTTTGCAACAGAAGATTTTTTTAATTTTTATTTTTGAGAAATAAGAAAGTAAAGAAGCATTTTGATAAACTTTGTCAAGACGAAAGGTTGGTAGACAGCGAAAAATATTTCAATCTGTTTTTCATGCAACTCTGGACACAGTGATTTCCCACTTAACAATTAGGTTCGAAGCTATGACAGAAATCATTACCTTTTCTTAGTTCTTTCCCCAACATTTTTATTGAAGGCAACTGATGTTGAATTGTAAGTTGCATTTTATTTATTTATTCAGTTTGCTTCCATTAATAAGGCGATTCTCCAATCACGTACATATGTGTGTTCTGTGTTGTTTTTAATTTCTATTTTATTTTATCTATGTTCAGTTTTACTTTACTGGATTTGTATATATATATATTTCTCAATGTATCAATAAAACTTTTGAAACTAAGTACTGTGGGTCAGATTTTATTTTATAATGGTAAAGTGTACGCTATTTTAAATGTGTAAATTAAAAAAAGAATGATTTCTGACTACAAATTTAAAACTTAGTAGATATGGTACTAAAATATCATCTTAACTCTCTAAATTATAATTTACGTGTACAAATTTGAATTGCGAGTGTAAACGCTTCTTCCAGCAAAACTGGTTATTTTATTGGTCCAAATAAAGACAGCCCAATAAATGATTGTTCATGTAAAAATAAGTGTTCAATAAACTGGGGCTTCGTAAATTTTTTTTCGGGTGGAGGGCCCAGCCAAAAAACGTTATGCCACTGCCGGTAAGTTTACAACTTTTGTAGACATTTGTTGTTTAAAAAGTACTGAACTAACTATGATAAAATTTCATCTAAAATCACCCAAAATGGTGAAAAACTGTATAAAAATCAGATTATCATACAAAGAGAGATTTATTGGTATTCTTTTGTTGAAAGGGTGATGCTCTGATAACAACATGTTGGTATAACACTACAGGCCGCAGTAACATCACTGTTGGAGGTTTTGCTATAACTGATGAAATGTGTGTAAACTATGTCTACTACTATCCTAAGACTGCTCTGGAAGTCTGTAAGAGCTCAATTAGTGATCAGAGTCTACAGTCTTACTTCCGTCTAGTGCACGAGTAAGTTATATATTCAATTAAAAGTGTTTAATCTCATCTGTACAAAAATAAAATAAAAGCGACCGGTGTTAACTGGATTTAAAAAATAACAAAAGAAAAATAACACGAGGTGTTTTAAAATAAATATTGTGGTTTTAAGGCTTTGCATAATTTATTACATTTAACTTACAATTTTAAATAATACATCAAATGAAAGAGCAACTCAAACAGTTTTGTTGTACACCTGTGTGAATGCGCATGCACAGTTTCCTATGACTTCCATTATAGGGCCCATAGACAATCAACTTGGTCGCCAACCTAGTTGTCAACCATGTTGTTGGTTGATGCAGCAGACGACAAGAGCTGTTAACAACCAAGTCACCAACATCATTATGTTGATGTTATATTTAGCTCCGCCCACCAAATATAAAACCTATTTGACCTTACCTCAACATTGTCGACAACCTGGAATATCAACCACCAACCTGCCCACAGACGTTCAACATTATCGTCAACATGTCATGTTGATAACAAGGTTTTCTACCAAATTAATCGTTTGTGGGCCTCTTTAGAAAGCGCTACTAGCAAAGATAGTGACTAGTGAACAGAAAGCTGTGCAAGGACTGAATTGGTAGTTACAGTGCAACATGTGGAATTCAGTTGTTGACCGGGTAAGGGAGGGTTCAGGTCTATCAGGGTTTAGATTGAATGTTAGGGGGCAGTTTTTGGCCAAGCAAAGAGAGAGTGGTGATTTCCTGGTAATACTTTCTTTTTTTTATGTTTGATTTACTCCAATTAATTTTATGTAATATGAATATTTTCATGTTGTATAAAATAATTTCTTTATTACTGGTCTTTTACATTCATCGAGGCACTGAAGTTTGCGGTTGTTTTTAGTTTTGTAATTTAAATTTAAAGTTTTTCTTTGTTATTAAAAATTAAAGTTATTTCATTAAAAATTTGCGTAGTATTTATAGATATGTATTGTATGTAAAGTATGTATAGTATCTATTGTGTGTATATGGGTGTGTATGTATGGATGTAGGCATGTGTATGTATGTGTGTATTTCGCGGATATTTTATTTATGATTTACCTATTTTATTTGTAGCATGAGTCATGTTAGTTTATATTATTCTTTATATTTGTCTTTATTATAATTTTGTTATAAATTTTGTAATTATTTATGTATTTTGTTGATGGGTTCAGTAGAAGGGGCTTCATAGCCTCGACTGCGCCCAAATAAAGGCGATAAACAAACAAACAAACAAACAAACATGTGTTCCGTATTAAAATCAAATGTAATCCTCCAGGTGATAATCAACGTAAGTGGATGGTATCATCAGTTTGAACACACCGGCTGTCTTTGCAAAGAGAAGAGTACGGGACGACCAAGAATGACTGAAGTACGTGTTGAACGAGTGAGAGAGTTTTTCGCGTGTGGTCCTAAGAAATTAGTTTGAAGGCTAGTCATGTATTAGCAATTCCAGTGATATCTGTGTGGAGAGTTTTAAGGAGACAACTAGGTCTTTATCTTTTCCAGTTGTTACAAGTTCTAAAACCTACACACTATGGTTTACGTGCTAACTTTGCCAACAATATGATGCTGCATAGTGTCGTCTTCAGTGTTAAATCGACATTTCATAATCCCCACGAAATGGTACAGTTGCAATGAGACTCATCTAAATTGAATGTTTTTGTGCCTTATCCCGGTGGAAAGTTTATTTGCCTTTTTTTGCTGAAGCTACTCTAACTGGTTTTTCTTATCTTGATGCGCTACAACTATGGCTCTTACCTCAATTATTGGAAGAAGCTGAACCACAGAACTTCATCTCACTGGTATAACTCAGTATGCGATTGGTTAAACGACGTTGTAGCGGACTGCTGGGTTGGGCACAAGGGGCTAGATGATAGAGCTTGTTTTGCATAGCCTCCATGCAGTTTTTAGCTTTGGGGTTCATAAAAGATCATGTGTATGTGCCTGCACTACCAGCTGACCTACCTGACTTAAGACACAGGATTGAAGCAGTTGTTGCAACATTTACTCCATACACACTGAACAAGGTTTAGGACAAACTCTGCTACCGACTTGATGTATGCAGTGTAAGGAATGTTGCTCACATTGATCACTTGTAGGAAAAACTTGCTACAAGCTTGAAACAGTTGCTCTTTCATTTGATGTATTATTTATAATTATTGTACCGTACCTGAAATGTAATACGAGTAAATACTACAAAGTCTTAAAGCTCTGATATTCATTTTGAAACACTCAGTATTTCTACAAAAAAGCAAACTTAACTTCAACAGTAAACAATTTTCTATGAAGAAAATTCACCAACAGAAAAAAGCATATAAATTATTCTTGTTTATCCCTACAGAGGTCGCGTCACTGTCTAATCCCCCAGGGTTTTTGTATTTTACTTATAAAAACTGAGCAGAGCTTTTAGATCTACCACCCCTACCATACGTTCACATAAACTCGTTCACTACTCAGTTATAACACCCGCACTCTTCTCGGATGCTTCAATTAGTAGCTGTACTGCAATCGTTCTATCAACCTGTCTTTTCCACCGTGCGTGAACCCCTTTTTGTTAGTGATATTTGTGTTTGTGTTGTTAAGAACAATATTCTGTGTTACTGCCAAGATGAATAGAAATTAATAAGAAAGTCTTTTAAATATTTGGGTTTATAAAATGATTATAAATACAACCTTTTCTTATCAATATATTTTCATTTATACAAATTTAAAGAAGAGCTACCCATTCGTTTAGCTTCGGAAACATTTGTACATCTTCGTATAACATATAAACATATTCCATTATTAATTTCTTCACTATAATATTATATTAATAACTTCTAATCATTTGATCTATCAATATGAAATAAAAAACTATTCAAAGATAATATGTTTATGTTTATTTAGATATACAATAATGTATATAAATACAAAATTTTAATAATTATGCCTACAGTTTTATAATCCTATAATTGTACACATTTACCGAGTTAAAAATCCGCATCAGCATTGTATGTATAGTTAAGTACTATATAAAGTATGTTGTTTTTAAATCGTATTTTTAATGACGTATTTCTGATGTATATGTAATTAATCTGCCCTGTGATTTTTCACCGGGCTTACTAGCAAGAACAATATTTTTAACTAACACTTATAAAACAACACAAAATGTAAAAAAAGATTAATGAAATACACCGTAAAACTTGACTTGTGTAACAAAATACATGTTAAATAACATTTTACTCAATAAACTTTTTTTTTAGAATAAAAAAAAATTATCTACTAAACCTGGTGGAATCCACCGTGCCCGACTCCTCACATAACTATTATTTACGCGACCCTTGTAGAGTTAAAATATTCAAGAATAAAGGAAAAACAATTAGACGGATGGACTGTGATTTTACTCCACAATATGCTTATAATATCAAATCTACAAACATTAAATTTTCGCTCACACTTTTCATTCTTCTACAAATTTTTCCTACACAACACTTGACTGACTTATGTTTTACATTCCTCTAATAATTATAAAGGGGAAATGAAAAACCCTTACTCCATGACCTATTGAGCCAAAACTCTTCTATAATCTATAACCTGGTTTTCCTTGGCTGACCTTTTCTATGATGGTCCTAGAGATTCCACTGTAAAAACTATATCATTTTCTCCAGTTTAGAATACGATCACAATCCATTTCCATTTTGTTCTAAACTTCTGATTTGATTGGTCTTTTACTTGCTTGCTCTTTTAGATGGTTACAAGAGATTCTATGGCAACATATGTTGAATCATTTGTTAGCAAAGGTCCACAAAGAATTATTTTAGTTTCTCTCTTGACTCTTTCCAAAGCATCACAGTCATAGAGCAGAACATACATGCCTTAAAAAAAAAAAGAATAGATAACATTATGACTGTGTAGTTTTAAACATGTTTTTAATAATTTTGTAAGGGAAGAGTGGGGTAAGTTTGTGGGCAATAAGTTGTATAATACCGAGGGATGCAAAAGTAGGTACTGTATACAATTAATTGAAATGTTAAAAAAATACAGGGTATGAATGTGTAAATAAAAAGTAAAATCTAAAACAGTATAGTTTTATAAAGGCTCATATACAAAATTGTAATTACAAACAATCTCTTGAGAGTTCAAAGTGTTTGGCTTCAACATTCACACACTCTTGTAGTCTAGTTTTTATATTAAAGCACACTTTGGCAAAAATTTATTTATTTTCTTGGCACTCGTCTCTTATTTCAGTGAGGCTAAAGCATAATAATTTATTTCTGTCTCAATCTAACAGTACGCTGCATAGGATGTATCGCAGTAAGTACCTTCAATATGTTCACTCTTACTTAAACCTGTACAGCCTCTGTTATTGCGACATTGTCTCATATTACAGTAATGTTGCACAGTAAACTGCATTATATAGGACTAGCATAAGCTATCGTAGGGCTAAGTTCAGGCCGCCAGTTTCATAGTGTAGGTGGTTCTTTATGTTCTTACATAAAGGAGAGTTTTGTAAAAACCGGTCATCAATAAGTCAGGCTTTAATTCTTAGTTAATAAGTTGACATAAGATCTGTAAAACAGATTTGAGAGGAAACTACTGAGAACAAAATTATTGATCCAAGTTGTGGAAATGGCTCATAGAATTGGCGGAAAACAGGGAACTTTATCCAGCTTACCAATATATAAATCTCATAAATTAGCGTGAATGGTAAAGTGGTACACCAGGAGGTGTAAGAACTATAGAAAGAAAGAACCAAAATATGGGTGCAAAAGTAGGTGTACAATTAATTGTATTCCTTATGTTTCACATTAGTTTTATTTTGCTTAACAGCTGATTTATATCAGCACAGTCTATAGTCTACAGTCTATAGTTATCTATTATTTTGATAACATTTCAGCATTCCTTATTGTTGATTGTTTTAGGGATTTTTCTGTGACATTTTGGCTGATAATTTAACTGACGACCGATGAAAGTGCATTTTGAAAGAGTACTGAAAGACCACGAATTCTGAAAATGTTTGAAAGAAATGGCGTGAACAATTTAATATGCTATGCTAACCATTTACAGAATACATGAAAAATTTGATCAGACTGGGTTCATCTGAAATACACCAAAGAGTGGTCGACCATTCACCATTACTACTCCTGCAAATAAAATGTTAGTTGCTCAGGCATTTAATCACAGCTCAAAAATTAAAAAAAGAGAGCGCCCAACGAGTTAAATATTGAATGCCGATCTTTGGTTCGTTTGTTGCAATGTATAGTTTTAAAACTGTACCAGCCAAGATAAGTGCACAGGTTACTAGAGGACAATCCAGATCCGGATTGTTGTCTAAAATTCTGTGAAGTAATTTTAAATAAAAACGAGAAGGTGATGACACTATTCGAATAATTGTTTGGTCTGACAAAACCAACTTCAATTGTGTCTATTACTCAATAGAAAACCTCATATAACAATTAAAGAAGCGTTGAATCAACCAGGGGCTAAGGTTTGGGCAGGCCTTTAGAATCAAGGAGTCATTTTCAATACAACTGTAGAATACTAACAAATATTGAAATAGGTATAAATTACCTGTTACACTGTCTATCCAATCCTTGATTATATTGTTGTGACGACCGCAGTTTTGGGGTTACATCTTCCGGTTACATAAATCACACATAAAAATATATGTTTAAAATTATTTTTCTCTCACAGTGAGGTCGTCGAAAACACAATTAATTAGTTACACACAAAAACACAGTACACGAAACACAAATGAAGATGGCAACTACGTACATGTTACCCGGGCGAGGGTTACCTGGCTACTGATGTTATTTTTAAACTGCTGTGCGTTGGATGGTGGATAGACGTGGCAAACAGATGCAGCCTTTTTATTATTCTCCATGTCAATTTTGGTATCAAATACGATATTAGGTTGGAACGATCATTGCAAGAGAGCTGGTAGTTCCCATTTTTTTTAGCCAATTCTGTTTCAATGTTATTATGTTTATTGAGTAGGCATTCCAATTTGTTACAAGTTTTAAACACGGTTACAATGTTGCTTCTGGACATTTCGTTACGCAACATGTTGTTGAGCGTCGATCCGTATTCTAAAGAAACCTATTTCTGTTTTTGTTTACTAGCATTGGCTGTTTTTCTATTGTGTTTGTTGATTAGGTGGTCGATCAGAGTACAGTTCTAACCATTGGTTGAAGCAATTTATTTTATGGCATTCAGTTTGCTGTCATACAGGATGTATAAAAGGCGGTGGACCATGCTGTTGTAAGCTGCTGTTTTTTTTTTTTGGTTACATAGAGGGTGTGAGGTTTCTGTACATAGCTCATGATTCACTGAAGATGGCGACTTTGTCGTTTGAGTTAATAACCTTATTATTGTAGTTGTGAGATTCTGTATTCAAGTTTTATTCTATCAATATATCTTATTACAAATCAAGCTCGCTATTTACTTATAATTTTTGTCTAGAGAATAATTACATTGACATATTTTTCTTCCAGATGGGATGGTCAAACCACTTCACCAGAAAAGGGAATCTCTGACAACTATAATTCCATCGAATGGACTCCAATGCGAACCAGTGTTCTTAAACAACTTTATCAGGAGTCTCCTATTTACATGCAGTGTAACCAAAGTTCAGGAGAGAGATTTCCTGGAGACTGGACAAGTCTTCCCGTCACTCCGGTATTATACCCTCTACCACCTCCTGCCAGATATTGTCCTGGCAAATAGAGTAAATAAGTCTTCTAAAACTTATTTGAAAGTTACAGTATAAAATACTTTTTTGTGTATAAAATTAATCATGTTATATATATGTGTGTGTGTTTGTTAAATATAAACATGTGTTGGATGGTCTTTTTTATGATTTTGTCCTCTGTATCTCATAACTATATTAGATGGGTTTACATTCATCTATAATGGTGTCCCACGCGAAGAGGTTACTATTTTAGAATTAATATGCCCTACAAATATGTCACTTTACAGATATGTAAAAAAAATAACCCTCGAGTATAGTTTTTTTTATAGCCAATCAAAACAAAATGTTGGAATAACAAAATAATGGTACGTTTCCACTAGAATGATTTTATTATAATAACAATTACAAATTATGGAAACAATAAAACATACAGAAAATTTCATAAAAACAACACTATAATTGTAACTGCTGTATGCCTCTAAGCATCATCACACAACTGAAAATGATGATGTCATGATGATTATTTTATGTTATGTTGATGATTTTATTGTTGTTTTTGTGAAAATTTGTGTAAGTTTTATTGTTTACCTTATTATACAATTTCATCAAGTACCGACAAAAGAAAAAAATTGCAAACTATGATTATGAGTTAAGGCAAAGAACAAATTTAGTTCAAAACAAAATTAAAAAACTAAATGATATCCACATTCGGACTGTCCTAACCTTTAAAATGACATATTCAGAATAACTTCCTGATCATTATTACTCCAGTAATCTTGTTAAACGTTTAACATTGCTTCTATGGGAGTTGAAATTCAAGATGGTGGCTTGGTCTGCCGAGCCTTAAATAAATAAAACTAGGCTAAATGTAGTAAATCAGGCAGCTGCAGTAAAGCTTCATATTTTACCCCCCTGAAACAGGAGCTTTTTTACAATATTGTGCTTATAATGTAGTGTACCCCTCTCGCAGGCGTTCAAAAATAAAACTGGAAGGTAAGAGG
>JAGFPH010005185.1:39010-58099 GCA_018207615.1 Philaenus spumarius
CTGCTCAACTATATTTGAACTTGATACAAATATAGTTGAGCAGCTAGTTCCCCCCCCCTCCCCCCCAACTGAGGATGAACAATCATGGATAATTGGAAGTTAATTCAACTTTGCTTTGCTCCCACCTGCTCCAGACATACTGCTGCATACTATTTTCTGTAATTGCATCCAGGTCTGTAGAAACTGCGGTGCATAAAAGTTAGTTTATATTGTTTACCAGTTTTTAACAAATGCCAAGGTCAGCATTGTTTAAATGTAGCTCCATATTATAAAGAACCGCAACCCCACTGAAGACTTAGATCTATCATGTTTTCTGGTTCAATCGATGGAAATACAGGAGACAGCGGAAGAAGACTAAAGGAATTGAGTACATTGACACAGAATCTGAAGAAGATTAATATTAATTATTAAAGGAAACCCCTTATACTATATTTAGTAAATTCTACAATTATTTTATTTGAGTTTATGGGACATTTTTTTGTGACTTTTAACCCTATGTAAAATTTTTAGCACTGTCGGATTGATAAGGACTTTTGAAATTTTTGTTAGAACCACAGTATCAAGCTCCATAAAAAAATTTAGCATTTCCAGAATTTTTTCAGAGAGCAATGTCTAATTTCCATAGACTAAATAAAATGTGAAAAGGATTTAATGTATAAACTTTTCGGCAGTAAGAAATACATTACCTCAAACTAAATTTAGATAATACCTGTCAATAATACTGTATTTTGTCATGAATTTTACAATACAACATTGCACTGATTAGACATTTTGCCGTTTACAACTGATGAGAGCATTATTATAATTCTTTATTTTATGAAAGTTTACTGGTGTATTTTTCTTTCTTGATTTGAGGATAATAAATTTATCTTAGAATACAAGAATGAAGTGCAAATTAACAAAACTAAGTGGCTGACTTGAGGCGAATTTTTGACAAGTTATGTGTATGTGTTAGTACTTACCTGACTTAATACATTGATTTAATTCAGTTAATTACGTTTATTTATTTATATTGGTTTATAACAGTTTATAACGCTTCACATTGATTAAATTGATTGATTTGCATGATAGATTTACACTTGCATATAGAATGTAAACAATATTGTTAGTTAAACAGGTTGTTAATAGATGCCACCATTCATTAGGAATTATATAAACTTTCATATGAAAGTTTTTGTATTAACTTTTTTAAACAAAAAATTTATTTTTAATCTATTTGTATATTTTTAGTCAATATCGGGGAACATAAGCTTTAAAATGATGTTTGAATCATTAATATTGAGGAAGAATTAAGGGAGATAATATGGCATTGCAACAAAAAAAGAAAAAAACACCTTTGAGAAATAATATAATGTTCATAAGATAATGATAATGATATTTATTGCTCCATATCTTTACATATATATATAACTAAACTTGAATACATAGGAAACAATATATAAACATCCTGAGGTTCAAAACCATAAGATCTCTTTAACCCCCTTTATTATTTTTGTTATTGAAAATAAGTTAACAAAACTTTCTATATATCTTGTGTTGCATAACAAGACAAATTTGTTGATACATCTGAACCTTTATGATTTTGGGGGCTTGAGGGGGGTTAAAAATTTCAAATATAAAGGTAGGTCATGTAATACACCATTGGAAAGTGTATTAAAAGAGAAACACAATGGCACAAACTAGAGCTTAGTATCTTGCTTCGTTTCAAAGTAATGGACAATCAAAGTTCTGAAAAATGATATTGTTATCATAGCATCAAAGCAGGTTATTAATTTGCTAATATTAGGAATAAAAGTAGGTTGTATGTTATCTTCTTTACTAATTTCTCCCTGTCCATTAACCATATTATTTATTATTATTAGGGTGTTTGTGTGATCCACCACCAGGACCCACAGCACCTAAACCATGAGGTCCTCTGTGCCCCATGTCCAGGCAGCAGTTCACATCAAACCCGCCCTTTTTTCGAAACGAAGGAGTCCATGGGGGCCTTCCTCTCGTATATAACTGGTGTCAGGGTATCCTTGTCCCAGATATTTCTACCTCATTGATGTGAGGGCATAGAACGTGGAAAGAGGTTTCCTCCTTCTCTCCACACCTTCGACATAATGGGTTGTTCTCCAGCCCCATCAGGTGGAGGTGCCTCTTCAGAGAGTTGTGTCCCGTCAGTAGACCGACCAACAACCTCACTTCCGGCCTGCCAAGACCCAGCAGTGTTCTGCTTAGGTGTCCATCCAGGCCATCAATGAAGTCGTGTGCCTGTCTCTGACCTCTTACCGTCTCTCTCCATCTGAGCAAGTGTCCTGATTGAAAATTTTTTCTCACGCTTTCTTTCCCATAGCCTCTTAATATTCCTATCATTGGTTCTGGGCCCATCGGTGGAGTTTCTGCTCCTCTCTTAGCCAGTTTGCCTGCTATTTCATTCCCTTCCACTACCATTTCATTCCGTCCGTGAACCAGATTTGTCCATTTCCAAGATCTACTTGTTTCCATAGCCACTCTTCCCAAGCCGGAAAAATAGCCTCTAATTTGCTATTGAAATTATACTTAGGAAACATGTAGTCCGTACCGGCTTGCAGCATCGGATCCCAATCCAGTATCTTGTTGAGACACACACCTGTCCATTTCTTGCAAGAGATGTTGACCAACTCCCTCCTGTGTTCAATCTCATTGAGGCCTTACTAGCCTCCCCATGGACCATGAGGTCCAGAGGTGGGAGGTCCAACAAGATTTCCATGGCCGCTGTGGGGGTAGTTCTCATGGCCCCCATGATTCCAAGGTAGGCCATCCACTGTACTTTATTAACTTCTCTTTTTGCCCATTCCTTCCTGGTAGCGGGCCACCAGACTATAGAGGCAAAAGTTAGAGACGGTCTTATTATGGTAACATAGAGCCAGTTCATCATCTGGGGCCGAAGTCCCCATGAGGTTCCAATCACTCTCCTACATGCCCAGAAAGCGTTACACGCTTTTGCTGCCTTTCTTCTTATGTGTTCTCCCAAGACCAGCTTGGTGTCTAGGGTGACGCCTAAGTATTTTGTTGTTTCGTAGCATGTAAGTCTTTGTCTCAGTAGACTGGGCATGTACAGACCATCCGTCCGACGTTTCCTAGTAAAGAGAATGAGATCTGTTTTCCCTGGGTTTACAGTTAGACCCATTCTCTCACACCAGCGTTCCAACCATTTGAGTGAGCTTTGGACGATGTCAGATACAGTCCCTGTTAATTTACCTATTCCCAGATTGCATATGTCGTCCGCATAACCTTGGGTATAAACTCCTCTCTCATTTAGTCCCACAAGCAGATCATCCACTACCATAGACCATAAGAGGGGTGAATTGTAGGACAACTCCCCCTTGGGGGCATCCTCAATTCTAATTTCACTACTGTTTAATTGTGAGATCGCCATTCTATTTTCAAGGTAAGCTTTTATCCAGCGGGTCAGATAGTGTGCTCTACCCCCCGCTTGATTAATGCGTCTGTCATGGATCTGAAGGAGGTATTATTAAACGCCCCTTCGATGTCCACAAAAACTCCCATCGCAAGTTCTTTCTGCTCCAGCACTTTTTCCACCCTGGCTACCAGTTGGTGGAGAGCTGTTTTAACAGACTTCCCTGCAATGTATGCATGTTGATTTTTATGAAAAGGATTTGCAGCCACTGCTCCATCCCTTATGTATCTGTCTATCAGTCTTTCCAACGTTTTGAGTAGGAATGATGTTAAACTGATAGGTCAAAAGTCTTTTGGGTTGTTGTAAGTTCCATTCCCTGGTTTAGAGATGTACACTACTTTCGCCAATCTCCATGACCTAGGTATGTGTCCTAGAGCAAGAGATCCCCTGAATACTTTTATTAGCCATGGCACCAGCTTATCTCCACCCCTTTGAAGAAGAGCTGGGAATATTGGAGTATTCCATCTGGTCCTGCACTTTTAAAAGGGTCAAAGGACTTTATTGCCTATTTGACCCTGTTAACAGTTAATATTTCCTTTGCCATTTCCCAGTCAACCTTCCCTGTCACATCCGGGATGTTTTCTTCCTGCAATGTACCAGTTTCAGCAGATCCTGGGAAATGTGTTGTTGATAGATACCTCAGGGTATCTTCTTCCGTTTCCGTCATTTCCCCTGATGGAAGCTTGAGGGGACCGAGTCTTCCTACCGGGTCTCTGACAAGTACTTTTTGAAGGCTTGAGAGTTCGGAGATGGTCTCAATGCCATTGAAAAAGGTCCTCCAAGAGGATCTATATGCCCTCCGAACTTCTCGTCTATAATTATGTTGCTTTTGCCTAAACTTCTCTCAGTCTCCAGGGTTATCAGACCACTTGGCCTTATTAAAGCTTTGGCGAGTCTGCCTATGGTGAGATTCCAGAGTCTGGTTTACCGCAGTTCCTGAACCTGGGGTTGAGATTTGAGCATGCAGCAATTCCTCTCATAAGAGTTTGTTAAAGCTTCCTGTAGATGACCTACAGTTAGCTCAAGATCTACATGATTGTGAATGGTCTGGATAGGTCCATCATTTAACTTTTCCTCAAGGCTTTCTTTAAAGGATCCCAGTCCGTCTGTCTTGGGTTCCTTATAAGCCTACTCTCTGTCCCAGCCCAGCATAGTTTAAACTGAATGCGCCTGTGATCAGAGAGTGTTAGGTCCGTGGAAACCTGCCATTCACTCTTTCAAAAAGTGTGGAGGAGCAGAGCTTTATGTCTATGACCTCCTTCCTCAGCCTGTTTTGGAAGGTGTGGTCATTCCCAGTGTTTAGAACCATAAGATTGGTTCCACTTAAGTAATTGAGGAGGGCCTCCCCTCTAGCGTTGGTGTTGGTACTTTCCCATATCACATGATGTGAATTGGAGTCGCACCCCACCAACACCGGAATGCCCTTCTTGTTACATTCTAATATTATTTTTTCCATCTCCTCTGAAGGAGGATGAGATTTATATCATATGGAAAATAAGCCGAACAAACAACTACTTCCCTCATGACTTCATCTCCATAATCTTAACTTTAACTGCCACTAGGTCACAGGAAAGGAAACCAGCCATCGGTCATGACTCCAGCCCTTTTACCATGACCGTTGCCCTTGGTTTTCCTTCCCCGCCACCACTGTACAACCTATAACCAGTTAACCGTAGATTACTAACCATATTTTTATATCATTTACTAGCATTTACCACTTACCATTAGTAAATTTGATGTCTAGGCCTATCTGTTATTATTTTTTTCTATTTTTTTCTCAAAAAATAATAACGCAGTGCAATGCCTATATTATGATTTACATTTTTACTCTCTACTGATGTTTTTGTGTCACATAAATTGTATGTAATCTTTTACACATTATTATATTAAATTATAGGAAAATAATAATACTTACGATACTAGTATTACAAAAAGGCGACAAACAAGTCATTGTAAAAAAATAAAATATACATGAAAAAAAAACCATAATAAGTATTATGTAAAATTTTTAAAATTAACATTTTATAGTTTTTTCAAAGAAAATCACACGCGTATATTTCATTATGGTGAAGCCATATAAGGCTAAAAGTTACGCTTGTTACTATACATTCGAAACCACAACAAATATTTGTTCATCAACTCAAAATAATGGAAGGGCAGTACAAAAACAAAACTACACACTTTCACAGTTAATGCCAAACTGAAGCTATATTAAAGGGCTTAGTTTGTAACTTTTCCATGTCAGTCTGTGATAATTCTCAAATATTTTCAATTATTAAAATTCGAAATACCTGTGAAAATAAAAGTTTTTTATACTGTTAGAATCCTTACTTTATGTAGATTAAGAATATAAAAATTTTATTTTACTGAAGCCTTTCTATCGAGTTAAAACAGCGAGTTAACGACTGCGCGCACATTACTGATATACTACCAGCTAGTGCGTGTCAGCATGGTGACGTCATAAGCGATCGATACTGGGGTCACCGTAAATGATCAAAATGGTATAGCCCTTGTTATAGAGCCCTGGTTGTAATTAGCTGTTGAAGGAATCAGCTGACTTTTTTTTAGCAAGTAGTGAATGACTTTAAAGAGTCAGTTTAGGGACATAATGCATTCATTCAAAACATCAGTGTTTATAATGCAGTAAGATAAAAACTATATTATTTCTTCAATTTCATTTTTATTTACCTACTTTAATCAAACAGTGTCTTGACAGAAAACTTTGTTGTTACGATTAACCACATCAGAAATTTTATCCAGGTATTGAAATTGCAATTTTCTACTGTCTCAACTTCAAATGAATTAAAATTTGTTAAAAAAATATTCAAAATGTAGGGTAAATGTACGTTTAGTGAATTTAACATTATACTGCTTTTAACACAATAGACGCATGTCTTAGTTTGAATTACCGCTGTTAGGTAGCGCCACTTACACGTTCCGCAGCATCAACAAAATAATAATTCAGACGTTATGACTATATTATTGTTTTACTAAATAAATATTGATGTTTCCTCTGTTATTTTTTATCCAAGATGGTAATATGGTTTTGAAGAACTTTGGAATGTCGTTTTATTTTATAAAGACGAGCGTTAGTTTTGTCTCACTATATAGTCACTTTTTGAAACTAAAATTATTTCGTTAGTTGTGTATTTGCGTTACAATATATAGCGTTAGAGACATTTTTGAAACTTGAAACCATACCTGCAACTATCCCCTACATAAAACATAACTAGCCTGCTGAAAAGTCATGTTTTAATTTTTTTATTGTAATAAT
This sequence comes from Philaenus spumarius, assembly GCA_018207615.1. Lineage (NCBI taxonomy): Eukaryota > Metazoa > Arthropoda > Insecta > Hemiptera > Aphrophoridae > Philaenus > Philaenus spumarius. The sequence continues at coordinate 45,730 of JAGFPH010005185.1, forward strand.
TATCACAAATTTATTTTTTCTCTTGGCATTTTAATTTTGTAACAAAAAGGCCATATATGTATATAAAAAAAAAACACTTTCAAATGTTTGGAGGTATGACTAAAATCATTCAACTTTAAATTCCCTTTAATTTGATATCCCTACTATGGGGACTAAATTGATATTTGTTTTTCTTTTCAACACAGTTTTTTAATTTCTTATACTGTTGGGAAATTTGTGGAAAGATGGACATCTTGGGCATTTTTAGAAAGGTTATATCATAAGCAATGTTTAGTATAATAAGAAAGTTCAATGGCAGTAATTAGAATCCCCATCCTGAAACAGGACCAAATAAGTCAAATATGAGGACATAACTGCTTCGAACCCAACCTCCTTGCTGTTTCAATAATGTCAAGTTGACTTCATGGATGTGATGATTACTTGTCGATGCTGTAAACAAATAATTGCTTCAATATGACAATATATTATAACTTAATAGGTGTAAGATTACTCATAACTTCAAAGGTAAAATAGCAAATAATATGAAACATTCAAATTATGATATTAGGTTGATAATAAAGGAGGATTTATTATAAAGGCAAAACACAGAATGACTTAGGCTGTCCTAAACAAAACTTAACCTACAAAGTAGAACTACAAATTGTTTCAAAGTATGCAATCAGCTGTTGAAAATGCCTACATGGAAGTTTTAGGTATTAGAGTAAACTGCTGATTACTGTACCAATGGAGTATACGAATATATAAAGATATGGTGTATAAAAGGCTTAACTAAAATATCTTTCTTGATTATAAGATCGCCAAACCTATCTTCTTTCTTATTTATTCTTTCGTTTTATTTTTTTCTATTTCTTCTTTCTGTCATTTTCTTTTTTCTTCTGTCTTATTTCACCTTTGTTTTACTCGTCTTTCATATATCTTCTTTCTTCTATCTTATTTTTCTTTCTTCCTTCTTCTTTCTTCTTTTTTCTTCCTTCTTTCTTCTGTCTTCTTTCTTCATTCTTATTTTTTCCTTCTTTCTTCTTTTTTCTTCCTTATTTCTTCTGTCTTCTTTCTTCATTCTTCTTTTTTCCCTTCTTTCTTCTGTCTTCTTCCTTCATTCTTCTTTTTCCTTCCTTCTTTCTTCTGTCTTCTTTCTTCATTCTTCTTTTCCCTTCCTTCTTTCTTCTTTCTTCATTCTTCTTTTTTCTTCCTTCTTTCTTCATTCTTCTTTTTCTTCCTTCTTTCTTCTGTCTTCTTTCTTCATTCTTCTTTCTTCATTCTTCTTTCTTCAACACCTCTATTTCTAAGTAATGATGAGTTTTATCTAGAAAGGATTTTATTACACTTTGGTTACTTTCATAGCTTCGTTGATAAACTCCATTACTTTTTCTCCTTTTCGTCACAGTGCTAATTTAGTGTTTGACGCTTATTATCAGGCAAAAATTTACTGTAAACATAATGTTTACTCGTGGTAAATTCACAAATAATTTCGAACATGTAACTAACTGTTACTTTGGTTGATGATTGCTTTTTAATTGGTACTTCTTGTAACTTAGTAACAGCATTATGAGTTTGATTGTTGGCTAACAATATATCTTTCTGTAGATATAATATATTTGAAGAACGCTCATACGATTTTACTAAAAAACTTTTTCCATTGATCTGAATGTTTTCAGGATTTGCACTAGTATGTCGCACTATTGGCATTTTTGTAGTTTGGGGAATTTTTGGTGTAGTCAAACTTCCTCATTTACTTCAAGAAATTCCCTCAAGTATTTTAAATTCCACTGGCATTTCCAATTTGTAATTAATTAACTTTAATTTCTATTAATGAATATACCTGTAGTCATATTATAGCTAATACTTTGCTATAAGAACCTAACAAAAGAGGCCTCAAATCACATCGTTTTAAAACATATCTTTCCTGCGATCTCCCTTTTCTGGAGGGTGTTAAGTCCCTCCCTTTGGTCAGTTCTAGATCTACCACTGATTCCATTTACTGTAGTGGACCCCTTCCTCTCCAAAGGATCAGGAATAAGAGATCAAACTTTTTGAAACCATACAGTTTAGGGAAAGATTATTAATTTCCTATAATATCCCAATATTTTCAAACTTTCTTTAGTTTAGTTTATAAAAATTTGTAAGAGTGAACCCACGCTTTTTTTAGACATGTCTATGGAGTTTTATTATACTTTTTCTAATATTTTTTAAAAAAAAGGATGTTTAAAAAATATAAATTTGTTTAGTTCTGCTTTGTATAAATTTGTTTTTGAAATTAAATTTATATGTTCCCCAAAACATGTTTATTGCTTGTTGCTTAAAGTTGTAATTCAGAAGTAAATTAAAACCACGACTCCTCATTCAACTATTATCATAAATTTCTTTTAATATGTACAACAGATGTCCAGCTTTTAACGATTAAAAGTCATGGGCTTGTCTTTCCTTATATTAATATGCAAAGTGTTGGGAGGGATTTGAATAAATTATTTTTATCATCGCATAAAAATAATTTGGCTTCAGCTGGCATCGAACACAGCTTCTTTAGAGTTTTAGAATCGCAAGGGCGTTAATGGTACAACAGACATTCTCTTCAGCTTCTATGTATTCTATTGTATTCCATCGACTTGGTTTGATGATTTTACAAATTTTATATTAATTAGGCCTAGCTAATGATAGTCATGTCACTTGTTTGTATTTCGCAATATTTCTTCTTGTGCTTATTTCTTATGTTCATTCAGCATTGCAATAAATACCAATAAGCGTAGAACAGTTTGAATTGAAATTGTAAAACTGTACTAGAGATTTCTATGTTTGCTATTGTCAAATAGCCTAATATATTGTAGTAGTGTGAGTCGTGTAAGCGATATAATATTTGTAAAATATATTTTTTCAGCCGTATTCCCTAAAATGTAAATGCCGTATTTGACAGTAAGTGTGTAATGTACAGAAAAAATATAAAATATATTAAATGTATAGGCCACAAACATAATAAAAATAATTCGATTACGCCGCTGAACCGCTGACGAGAGTTGAGCGAATTTCCAATATTTAGTTTAAGTGTTTTAGGGTTTCAAAACAAGTTTTGCTTAGCTTTTGATAAGATCAGCTGTTATATTTGTGAGGGTTAAATTGTGTTAGTTCATTGCAATGGTAATGAACGTAAACAAATATGTTTTGCTTAGCTTTTGATACGATTAGCTGTTGTATTTGTTATAGGGTTTGGCATGAACACCCGAATTTTCACTATTTTTACTCTTTAAAATAACAATTTTGCAAAATCCGTTTTTAGAGGGTGTCTAATTTGAGACAGCTTAAGTCTACTTAAGTTAATCGGGCTTAAGTATCGTAGATCGCGTGATGAGTCAGTCAGTCAGTGGTATTTCGCTTTTATATATACAGATTTATATTTATTTGAAACTAAAGACTTGAACTTTCTTTTAAATGTCAGTAGGCTTAATTTCCCAAATTTTTTCGTATAAGAAGAATAAAAAGTCAAGGCTCGGTAGTATTTTTTGACTTCTAACAAAGATAAAACAATGTTTTTAAAGGTTGTAAACAATTAAAACATTAAACACTTATTTATATTTATATGTGTTCGCACTCTACCGGCCACATTTTGGTTCGATTTGGTCCAATTTTGGTGCACACTTTGGTTTTCTAAGTGGCTCGGACGAGTTCGTTAGCAAAAAATCTAACATCAGAAGTACTTTTTTTAACCGGAAGTAATTTTTTTAAAGATTTTTAGTATATACAACATTTTTTGGGTTTTATCTAAACAAATAAATATAAGAGATAATTCTGCACATTTTGTTTTTTTACAGGCCCTTAGCATTATAGTACGTCTGGTTCCCCCAAAATCGATTAAAACTTAAAATACCATAAAAACGAGTTTGAAGCGAAGCCCACTGGTTGAGGTACAAACAACGCAAAATGTTTCACTTGCCAGAGGAACAGCGTATGAGCCGAGGCTGGAGGATGAGGTGCAAACAAATTCTACCAATATATTAGCGCCTTCTTCAGTAGAATAATTTTCCAAATAGCTAGTTGAAACCCTAAAACATATAAAATTTATTTTTGAAAGTCGCTAGCTTCACGTCGGCGGTGGTTCAGCTGCGTGTTTGAATTATTTTACCTTTAGACTATATATTATTTCTCAAAAGTGTTTTTTTGCAGCTAAGCGATATCTCCCTTAATTTTTCATCAAAATTAATTATTTAAGCATAATTTTATAGCTTATGTTCCCCGCTATTGACGAAAAATAGACAAACAGCTTAAAATTCACATTTTCGTTAAACAAATAGATTAAAAAACTTTTATATTAGACTTCATATTGGTTTCTAATGAAAGGCGCCATCTATTAACAATCTGTTTAACTAACATGATGGCTGTTAGTTAGATTGTCTACATTCTATATGCAAGTATAGGCCTAATCTAGCACACAAATCAATCAAACTAAACCAACGTAAATAAATAAACGTAATTTACACAATTAAATCAATGTATTAAATGAGGTAAGTACCTACTCCTAATTTGCGAATGTTAGAAGCCGAGAAATCAACCAGTGCCCAGACCTTTCACCCACCTGTACAGGCCTAATAAGTACGTTGTCTATGTATTACCAGTACAAACCATATATTATGTGGATGTAGAAGTTTACATTTTATAGTCAAGAATAGACTTGTAATTGTAAAGCACTAAAAAAAATCCTAATGAAAAAAGTAAAATATTTAAATCCACGAATCCTTGAAAAGGAGCGCGGTTTATCATTTTGCTATAAAAATTGACGGTAAATTTGTTTAAGTTTAAATGTTTTACTTCAAAACGAATGATCAACAAATTCAATACCCCCCTCGTAAACGTCGCGTCGGTTGATGGTTTCATCCAAGTTAAAAGCGCTTTAATCGCCTCCCTCCATTTTTGTTTTACCCGATCAGATATGTTTGTTATATAAAGATAACTTAATACACAGTGTCAGACAGGCTACTTAGCTTACAAGTGCGCGTATTATCCACAACGCTTATCTGATTCGCGTTAGGACAGCTGGAGTGCCGCAAGGATTTAGCTTAGGGCTTTACATCTGCCGCACTACCGCGACACTGGGATTTGTCACACTCTACTGAGGAATTACTCGTGAAGGTTAGATTTGATTTATTTCAAAGCTCATCGGGTTTCGAATGGCGGAAACGTGTTAAAGGGCGTATGTTGGACGGAAAATATTTTAGCTGTTGTTCCCGTCTCCTATCGTACTACGGTATTATTTATTTACGAATCGCTTTTGAAAGTAATGTTAAAAAGGACATTTACAAATGAAAATTTTAATCTCAACGTGGTCATTCACGGGTGGTTTAAAAGAATGCGTTAATGGGGATATTTTATGTTAAAAATGTAATAATATATTTCATCACTAGTGGATGTTTTTGGTGCGAGATTGTGGTTTTATATGCGAGGCAACGCCAAACACATAAAAAAGCGACCAAGCACCAAAATAGTATAGGCCTATATTTCATCACTAGGACCGAAAGTGACGCTTTTCAATTCGAGCTAAAGTTTAACGACCGAGGCAAAGCAGAGATCGGAAAATGAGCGAGGTTCAAAAAGCCACTTTTGGTCCGTGTGATGAACGATACATTTCATCACACTGTGTTTAATAATATTAATAATAAATTCAATATATTTTTATTCAAATTAACCTACCGTTTCTCAGTAACATTCCTGAAGTACAATGACAACATAGTTTACGTTTACAGCACTAACTAAATTATTGAGATCAGCTGATTTTAATATCAGTAGTGATAGAAATAAAAACTTTCCTTAATTCTAAGAATTTATAGGCATTCTCTTCGCTGTTTTATTCTGTTCTTATGTTATCATTTTGATCATAACTGCTCAGAAATATTGCTTACAATGGCAGCAATACATTGTTTAAGTTCACTAAATTAATTGGAACAACAGATATCAAATCATCGAGTAATATTAATACAATACACTTCTACTGATACTGGTACATGAATAAACGTACTGATGTATTTAAAAAAATACTAAGTTAAAAGTTTATTTACTTAATACTTGTAAATAGTATCAATATGTAGTTTTTATTGTTACTAACGTTGGTTTCTTTGTTAAAATCGTTATTATATCTAATAAATTAAGAAGATGACATTTCAAATTATAATTATTATTATTGATAGCGCTACTGGTGTTATAATTTATAACTAATTTAGGATTCGGCAAAAAATCTCCAGCTGATTTTGCCGATCTAGACCGAGAAAACGCTACTTTCAATACCCACAGCTGATATTGAAAGAGACTATTTTCGATACAATGGGATGAAAAGCATTTTTTATCATATTGCATAACAAACTGATGTTTCTAATGCACACTTTACGTCCTTAAAGTGACTCTTCATTGTAGAAATTCACTACTTGCTCGAAAAGTCATCTGATTCAATAATCAGCTGATTTCTTTATGGTACTAGGACCTAAATAGTAGTTTTCATCTCAAAAGGGATTGTTTTCGGTGCGCAATCGTGAATTTGGTGGAAATTCGATTAAGCAACGAAAAAACACTTTTGCTCCTTATACTGAAAATAAAAAAGTTTGTGTTTTCATCAAGTTCACAAACATAAGTTATGCAACAATAACAAAGTTTGAGGTTATGCAACTGAAAAAAATCAGTTGATATTTTGGTTCGCTGTGAAAAACGTCGACTTTACGGATCAATTTCAGGATCAAAAACAGCTGTTATTTGTACAGTATGATAAAATAGTATATGCATTGCGGTGCTTTAAAATTATAACAACTGTAACTTCAAAAGGTTCAGCTGTCCAACTGATAGTAGCACTGTCGCGCATAGGTTAAATCGCGTTTTAAACTGTAGAAAAATTAATAATGCAATTTAATTAATTGAGTGTTCTTGTGATTCTATAACCTAAAGTGCTTTTTGGTACTTGATCGCTTTTTATGTGCTCGGTGTTGTTTCGCACATAAAACCAGCATCTATTTTAGGTACAAGTTATGAACGATAGTTTTTACCATACTGCACTAAAATCACACCAACACTTAATTTATTAAATTACATTATTAATTTTTCTGCAAATTTAAACCGAGTATAGTCATTTGAGTAAAATATTTGAAACTTAAACAAATTTACCCCTGTAAATTTTTGTTGCAAAATGTAAACCGAGCTCCTTTTCAAGGAATCATGGATTTAAACTTTTTTTGCGAATTTCCATAGGAGAGAAATGATAACGGGATTTACATAGTAATAAATGTAAATGTTTTCAAGAAACATGTTTTGGTTCAATAATAAAGTCCTAACGTAAAATTGTGTTAAGTTTTTGATCCAAATAAGCTATTTTATTTATAATATGTAATAACAGATGTTTGAATTACAATACAGTAAGCCTTTTCGTTGACATTTTGTTTCTTTGATTTTATTTCGCTAACCTAGTCTACAAAAATAATCTACAATTATAGGAGACGTTTCTTTTTGTGACTAGAAACCACTATACAAATTAGAAAGTAGGCTAATATTTTGGACAATGTTTTAAAAATCCATACATTAAATATTCAATGCCACCCATTTAAATCGCATTGGTCTTGTATGAAGGCATTCTTCCTTTAAACATTTTAAATTTTCTTCACTTTGGGACTAGCTTGACCCTAGAGACAAAACAAATATAATGACAGTTACAAGATAAGCAATAAAAGTAGGCCTATATCGTTATCGAAGTGGACCCCTCGCCCTCGAGCAGAGGTTGAACGCAAATCGTATCAAGTCATTATAATACAATGATGACAACTATATGTAAAGTGGACAAATGTATAGGGTGACTATTGTTACAACCCCAGCGCTAAGTATGGAATTAGCTATCTATCGGGACAAGGGGGAGGTTTCAATTTGGCTTGGCTCCAAAGTGTTGCTGTAAGATTTATGATTTGCTAGGAAATTAAGTCGGCAACTACGTGAAGCGCCGTGTTTTTAGCGTGTCGCCAGTGACAAACTAATGTGAAACGTGATTTATTGCATTATAGAATACTAGTAAAGCGTCAAACGATATTATGTCCACTGTATGGTGGGATGTTGTATGGTCAATAATGTTTTTATGGAGGATTATGGACTGCTTCGCTTCGCTCGCAGCGAACAAACTCGCTCGCAAGGTAAAAGATTTTACGGTATTTTACGTTTTATCGATTTTGGGAGAACCAGACGTGCTATAAGGTTGTGTAAAAAAACAAAATGTGCAGAATAATATGCTAAATATATTTTTTCAGATAAAATCCAAAAAATATTTTATTCTAGTATGAAGAATTTAAAAAAAAATTACTTCTAGTCTAAAAACGTGCTTCCGATTGTTGGATTTTTTGGCTAACAAACTCGTACAAGCGACTAAGAAAACCAACGTCTTCACCAAATTAGGACCAAATCGGACGTAAAATGGAGCCGGTAGTTTGCGAACACATACACACATATAAATAAAACACCAGAAAACTTGTTCTGGGGACCATGATCGGTGCTCATTTACTACTACCGACCTTAGGTCTCACCATAAGAGTCGCTGCAATCTTATCTTTGCTATGGAAATTCGCCAATAATGAAAATCTTTCCTTTAAAAATCTCCAGCACCATACTAATGATTCTTCTTTTCCGGCCCTTCCTTTTTTTATTTTTAGCTGTCTTTTCTTTACTCCTTCTTATTTTTCTCATTTTTAGCTTTCGCAAACGATCGATGTGAATTTGTCGTTGAAACGCATTTGATTATTTAAAGACTATATGTAAGAATTAATGTTATAAAAAAAAAATTATAAACCAATTTAAGTTTCACATTTTTCTTAGAGGAAATAGACCCAAATTAAATTATTGAGTTGCATAAGGACATTAATACCTGAGATCTTCACACTATTGAAGTCCTTGTAGTCTCTTCAACCAAGTCAATATTTGTCAATAATAAATTCGCCAATAACTTGCCAATGTCGACACATATGTTGTGGGTGAGGGAAGGGAATGTAATTGATATTTGGTGTGTTAGTGTGAAGCTGCGGAGGTGTGAGCACTTACTTACTGGAGTTCTAATGAAGGGGCAATGAAGCGATTGCAATCCCTCTTCATTCGTCACCTTCAGACTAGGGTCGGAAGGGATTAGCTACCACTTACTGACCGGGGACACTCGTATCATTCGCAAAGTAGACCTTTATCATGTACAATAAATACACGCCAATGTAGGCTACATAGTGAACCCGGCAATGCTTCGCTATTGGTTGATTTTAGTATTTACTTAGAATTAATTAACAAACACAATTTAGTGAGTGTATTGGAAAATTAATTTTGAAGTGATTTGTTGTTAAAACAATTTCATCACGCAGCTGAACCGCTAACGTGAGTTGAGGGAATTTCCAAAATTAATTTGATTTGATGTTAGGGTTTCAACCAACTATTTGGGAAATTGGTCTACTCACGAAGGCGCTGAATAGCTGCCTCTGTGTACGAAATATATTAGTATTATTTGTTTGAACCGAAACCTCCAGTTCGACCCACCTCCAACTCAACCTCTAACCTGTTCAAGCGCATCTTCGTTCCGCTCGCAGCGGAAAAACTAGTTTTGCGATTTTGAACCTCGATCTTGTGACTTCGGATTTTTTACTGCCTTGCTTCGCTCGCAGTGGTTTGCATCCCTACTTAACAGAAGCTGACCAACGATAAAATCCCCCTAGTGGATTTGAACCAAGTACTTTCATGGTATTTTACGTTTTGATCGATTTTGGGAGGACCAAACGAGCTATAAGGTCGTGTAAAAAAACAAAATGTGTAGAATAATCTCTTATATTTATATTTTTACTAAAAACTCCAAACAAGTTTAATTTTAGTATGAAAAATACAAAAACAAAAAGAAAACATTACTTCCTGTCAAAAAAGTGCTTCCGGTTGTTCGATTTTTTGGCTAAGGAACTCGTCTGAGCCACGTAGACAACCAACGCGTGTACCAAATCGGACGTAAATTGCGATCGTTACAATGTGAACACAAATTTACACCTTTATATATTAGGCCTATAATTATTCTTCTGTACGTGTGTGTGTCACTGAACTCCTCCTAAACGGCTGGACCAATTTTGATGAAATTTTTTCGTGAGTGTTTGTGTGGGTCCCTGAATGGTTTAGATTCACAATTGGAAGGGATTCACAAATAGGGCTGCTACCCCTATACAGTAAAAATATAAATTAAACTAACTTTCTACTAGCAATAAAGTTAAAATTATGTAATATTATTTTTAAGGGATATACAAAACTAATTGCAATTAGATTACGTAAGTCAAAGGGATGAATGGAATAACTAGCATTAAAATGAAATAATAATCCACTTACTAATTCTATATTCTCGAAAACTACTCAACTAATTTTGCTAAAATTTCACAATTTACTCGTATTAGTAACAGGATTGTTTTAGAGAATATCGTCACTACAAACAAAAAAATTTAAATGGAGTTTGTAATGGGAGAACCACCCTTGAAACTTAATCAAGCAATAGTATTGCCAGGTCCACTAGTACACATATATGTAAAGTTTTTAATGACACCCAAAAACTTCGCTACAAATAATAATTAATACAATTATATATATATATATATATGTGCAGGATTACTCAGCCTCAAAGCTAAAATGCCAAAGATTTGAACCAAATAATTTGATGGTATTTTACTTTTTGATATATATTTTAAACTTTAAAATAAACGACTTTGTACCAATTTTTTTTAAACTTCCTAAAATTGGTGTTTTAAAATACAAAAACTTTATTTTTGCGACTTAATAAATAATTTTAGCCAACAAAAATAAGACAACATTGTAGGTTACGGACTAATTTACAACAGTACAAAAGTCAGCTACATAGCTCAGAAAGTTTGTTAGAAAAGTGTACCAGTGTATCAGAAAACATGATTTTCGATAAGACAAAAACTCCAAACAAGTCCTGTTTGCACACATACCATTACATTTCAGCACAATATTGAACAGTTTTTTCTTCCTCTTTGACTTCCCTTTTTAATTTGTAGTTTTCTTTTTCTACATTCCAAAGCTGCTTTCTTGGCATCTAAAACTCTTTTATTATCAATTTATTGTTTTAAGCTTACTACACAGTCACTTCCAGCAACCCCACATAGTTTCCGCAACACTTTACCGAACGCTCTACAGTTGAATGGAGTGATAGCATCTAACGCTCTTTCAATGTTTCTATCCCATCAAAATTGATTTTAGGGTTTCTGGTCCAGATAATATTGTTAAAGGAATCATTTGTTTTTTAGGTTATCGACCCATATCCCGTATCGGATATCGACTCCCATATTTGAGTCGATATCCGGGAGTCGTCGTAAGATGCGCATCTACATACTGTGTTTTTTAAATGTGTTGTGTGTTATGTGTTTGTGTATGTGTATTTAACGTTTTGACGACCTCCATGCATAGATTGACTTTCTGATGATGAAATAAATTCTCGAAACGCGTCAAAAACTTAAAACAAGTTTTAAAGAAAGAGGTTCACTAACGGAAAATAAAAGGTATTGTACTTTATTATAAATATTAGTGACCTGGATACTGAAAATGAATTGAATAAACTATGCTAACTTTATTCTTTACTAGGTCTATCTGACCCGTTTGAAATACTGCTTTACCGAATCACATTTTGGTCATATTTTATAACTTGTCTCTCTTTTATATAAAAAATATACGTAATTTTCTTGGAAATATTAGAGTAGGCATATACAATAATCTGGTTGCATTTGCTTCACGTGATTTGCCGCGGAGGTTGGTGAGCAAAGCGCGCTGGGGCCGAAACCCTCTAGTATTAGTATAATTATTGATTACTATTGGTAAACTATATACCCTGACGTATTGGGTGCGGGCGGGTAGTCGCCCCCGCCTCGGGTACCACAGTAAGGGGGTGCCAGGTTGTCACTTAATTAGAATTAAATGAAGTTGAAACTTAAAGCTTGATTTCCGGGAATGCAAGTAGGTGAAGCGAAACGAACCTTGTGGACAAACCTACTTGCACTCTGTAGGAGCCAATACAATTAATGTCGTCACGACGATAGCAGCCGTATTTCAGGGTAAAATATCGTCTATGACAGCGGAGTTACGTATGTAAACAAAAGTCACCGTTTTGGTTTAAAAAAAGTAAATACATGTAGTGCTAAGTGAGTTTCATTTTGGTGTGTAACAAATAAATAATGCAGGAGAAACCCCTGTTTATATTGATTGGTCTGTCATTGAAATCAGAGCTAAAACGAGCTATGCTTCAAAGTACGGATCGCTTCAATTCGGAATCAGACACGCGTTCCCCAAACAATGGAAAACTTGTCTATAGTGTTTGCAGTTGTTCTTCCAAAGAATGTAGCTGGAGAAAAAA
>JAGFPH010005185.1:58109-87287 GCA_018207615.1 Philaenus spumarius
CTTTTAAAGTACACAATGTGACTAGTAAATTTCTGTATAACTAAAAAGTGTGGCTTTTTACTATACGAAACTGTGACTTTAAAAAGTGTAAATTAAAAACTACGACTTTTAATGTAAAAAATGTGGATTTTTAAAGTACACAATGTGACTAGTAAAACTACAAAATGTGATTTTTAAAGTACGGTACACAATGTAACTAGTAAACTATAACTGCAAAATGTGACTTTTACTAATAGGCCTACACTTTGTGAAGCTGTGGCTTTAAAAAGTATAACTAAAATTTATGACTTTTAATATAAAAAATATGACTAGTAAATTATAACTAAAAAATGTTTGTTTTACTATACGAAACTGTGGCTTTAAAAAGTGTAAATTAAAAATTATAACTTTTAATTTAAAAAATGTGACTTTTAAAGTACACAATGTGACTAGTAAATTATAACTAAAAAATGTTCATTATATAAAACTTTGGCATTAAAAAGTATAAATAATAAACGGTACCAGAAACTGGCACATACTTTCTCACAAACATATTTAAATTATTAAACAGATGCACTGTGACTTTATAATTGTATTACAGTAGGAGAGGGGATACATTAAAGTAGGAGAGTATCTGTAATAAAAGTTATTATTATGATAACTTGCTATTGGTACAAATTTGTTCGAAATCGATCGAATAGTTTTCTCTCTAGCTTTGTATACATACAGACATAAATACAGACATACAGACATTTTGTAAAAAACACTTTTTTGAACTCAGGGGTCCCAAAACGGATATTTCCACAAAAATCTCAACATCGATTTTTTTTGAGACCACTATACTTTCTCTAGTGAGAAAGTAGGCCTAATAAACGGTACCAGGAACTGGCACATACTTTCTCACAAACATATTTAAATTATTAAATAAATAATTACTGTGATTTCATAATTGTAGGAGGGGAAAGAGAGGTGATATTAAAATAGGAGATTAACTAATAAATATTATTATTAGTTTAAAAAAATCTGCTAGCAAAAAATCAGTTATTATTATTAGCTAAACGACAATTTTTAGAAAGATGCGGTTTTTTACTTTTAGTAAAGTACATTAAGGGCTACAAATAAGCCAAATTTTATCAAAATCGTTAAAGCCGTTATAAAAATAATAACTGATTTTTTGGAGAGTTTTGGCCAAAAAGGGGGGTTGTTTTTCAAAATTTTTCAAAACCTTTTTTTGTGCATCGATACAGGCCTAATTGACATGTTTGGTGCAAATTTGTTCGAAATCTATCGAATAGTTTTCTCTTTAACTTTGTATACATACAGACATACCGTCATACAGACAGACATACAAACAGACATTTTGTAAAAGTACTCTTTTGGACTTAAGGGGTCCCAAAACGGATATTTCTACAAAAAGCTCAACATCGATTTTTTTGCGATCACTATACTTTCTCTATACTATAGTATAGTGAGAAAGTAAATAGACGGTACAAGAAACTGGCACATACATTCTCACAAACATATTTAAATTATTAAACAGATTCACTGTGACTTCATAAAATTGTAGGTGGGGTAGGAGAGGTGATATTAAAGTAGGAGATTAACTAATAAATATTATTATTATTAGCTAAAGAGGAAACTATTCGATTATTCGATCAATTTCAAACAAATTTGCACCAGACATGTCAATTAGGCCTGTATAGATGCTCGAAAAAAGGTTTTGACAAATTTTGAAAAAGAACCCCCTTTTAGAGCAAAAACCCCCCCAAAAATCAGTTATTATTATTAGCTAAATAAGAATGTTTAGAAAGATGCAGTTTTTTTGCATATGGTAGGGTAGAAAGAGCTAAAAATAAACAAATTTTTATCAAAATCATTAGGGCCGTTTTTTATAAAAAAATTATAACTGATTTTTTGGGGGTTTTTGGCCAAAAAGGAGGTTATTTTTGAAAATTTGTATAAACCTTTTTTTGTGAACCTAATTGACATGTTTGATGCAAATTTGTTCGAAATCGATCGAATAGTTTTCTTTCTAACTTTGTATACATACAGACATACATACATACAGATATACAGACAGACATACAGACAGACATTTTGTAAAAACCACTTTTTGGACTCAGGGGGTCCCAAAACGGATATTTCCACAAAAATCCCAACATCAAATTTTTTTGCGATCACTATACTTTCTCTATATTACAGTATAGTGAGAAAGTAAAATAATAACTAAGAAAATAGAAAATGTGACTTTAAAGTACACAATGTGACTAGTAAACTATAACTAAAAAATGTGATTTTTCTTTACGAAACTGTGGCTTTAAAAAGTATAACTAAAAATTATGTCTTTTAAAGTACAGAATGTGACTACTTAATTATAATTACAAAATATGACTTTTAAAATAAAAAACGCCACTTTTATTATACCAAAATGTTAGTTTTACAAATATGACTTTTACAAAAGTACATGTGATTTTTATAAGAACAAGTATAACTTTTAAGAAAGAATATGTGACTTTTATAAGAACAAATATAAATTTTACAAAATAATGACGTTTATAATAACAAATATGACTTTTACAAAATAATGTGTGGTTTTTATAAGAACAAATGTGACTTTTATGAATGTACATGTGACTTTTATAAGAACAATTATGACTTTTACGACAGAATATGTTACTTTTATATGAACAAATTTGACTTTTACGAAATAAAATATGATGTTTATAATAACAAATATAATTTTTACAAAAAAATATGCGACTTTTTTAAGAACAAATATGACTCTTAGGAAGAATATATGACTTTTATAATAACAAATATGACTTTTACAAAATAATGTGTGGTTTTTATAAGAACAAATGTGACTTTTATGAAATAACATATTATGACGTTTATAATAGCAAATATGACTTTTATTAAAGAATATGTGACTTTTTAAGAACAAATATGACTTTTATGAAATAAATTATGACGTTTGGAATAACAAATATGACTTTTACGAAAAAATACTGTATACGACTTGTATGAGACTAAATATGACTTATAATAATTATGACTTTTACGAAAAAATATGTGAATTTTATAAGAAAAATATGACTTTTATGAAATAAATTATGACGTATGTAATAACAGATATGACTTTTACGAAAAAATACTGTATGTGACTTTTATGAGACTAAATATGACTTTTATAATAATTATGACTTTTACGAAAGAATATGTGAATTTTATAAGAAAAATATGACTTTTATGAAATAAAATATGACGTTTATAATAACAAATAAGACTTTTAAGAATAGAAATACGAATTTTAGATGAATATTTTTTTCTTTAGAATACAAAACTGACACTTTGAATTGAAAATATTGTTTTTATAATAAAAAAAATTTAACTCTACCCACAAGAATTACTCACAAGAGAAAAATGAAATGTTGTTTATATTGATTTGATACATAAGGGTTGGAGTAGTAGTAGGCCTACTCCTAAGGACACAATGAAATTTGAACTTACTCCAAAAAAATGTTTTTCTTATTTAGCTGTTATAGGCGTGAACATGGTAGGAAAACATTTCCAAAAATGTGTTTGTAGCTTTACTTGAAAAATACTTCGCTTAAAAAGTAGACTACCCTCATCACAAATATGTTAATACTGCTAACCAAGCATGCCTGTGGAAGGCTGTTTTCTTTCCCGGCATAATAGGTTGTAATATCGAGAATAAGTGGGTACAAATGTAAATATAATTTCGCCCTGGGGGAGTGGGTAGAGGAAGGGGTTGCGGTTGTGTAATTGGTAAGCGTCGCGCTTCAGTGCTTTTCACCACTCCATCATAAAGGTCCGGTAGGGTACACTCCCTGCACTAACTTAATGTTTTCTTGTCATAACGTACGACTTTATTTATTTATCGACGATAACATTGGAAGTGTTGCAATACAAACAAAGACTATAATACATGGAGTAGTGTGATTGGTATATAAATAAAAACAGGATCACTGTGTCTAGATCGTTATATACTTTTAGGTTTATATTCTCGATGGTTTTATTGTTTATTTACTAGCATTCTTTTGCAATTGCATTATATACACGTAATATGATAAATCTATTTATATATAAGTGACTTTGCCTGACTGATTACCTGAATGTCTTACTGACGTAGAATCAACGGGGAGCAAATTCGACTTAAGATACAAATATGAAAATTTAAAGGTATTTAAATATTCTTATGGGATCACTAGGAAAGGATTTTGCAAACAAATTTTAAATCGTAAAAATAGTGAGTATTCGGATAAAACAGCTGTTCGGATCAAAAGCTTAACAACACATGTTTGTTTACATTCATTACCATAGCAACCAACTTAGCAAATTTAGAATCAGTTTATTATTCTTCACAATCAACAGCTTTTTAGATTAGATTAACAAACTAAAAGCAAACACAAACAAAAATCAACGAAAAATTCTTACTGTATTATAATTCAATTAAAACATCTGTGATACATATTATAAATAAAACTAATATGTAAGGTTTTTCGCCTTAAAAAAAAAAAAATACAAATTTAAACAGCTGATTTGGATCAAAAACTTAACGTAATTTTAAGTTAAGCCTACAATGAACACATTGCCAAACTAATTGCCATTTCCGGGAAAATATCAGTGTATCAATAATCTATTTGCATTAGCTTCGACATGGGTCACTGCCGGGGTTGGTGAGCGAAGCGAGCAAGGGCTGAGCTAATAGTGTAAATGGCATAGAATCAGAGCAAAAAATACTAAAATTTTAAGGTATATTCTTTGGGGTCATAAACGTTCACTAAGAAAGGATTTTGCAAAATTTTGATTTTAAACTGTCAAGAATGTGTCAAGCTAAATTCATAAAAACTTCATATCATCTGGAGGACTCGAACACACGCACACAAATCATGACCAGGAAAAATATTATTGTGATAAACTACAGACTCCCCTATTTGAAAATTTCGTTACTAATCTTTTTTCATTATATTGATGAGTTATACGTCTGTTCAGAATTTCACATTACTTTTGAAATGCTCTGTACAATTCACAGAAAACTTAAACATTTTCCACCAAGTTCTGCATCGGATGTTTCACGTGGAAGCATTCCCCAGCTCATCTCGATAGCCATTGTGGAAACGTATAATTGCTAAACACACTCTTAATTGGTAATTTCTTTTGTCTACGCTACACAATTCCATCAAAATAATTGTAAAGATTTCAACAAAATTATGAGAAACATAACATTTCCCCACGTAGCATCCTCTGCGAAACATAAACATTTATACCGCTCGTAAACAACTCCCCAGTCTATACACTTCGCTTTATGTAATATTATTTTAACGTTTCGCAATTGTCGGTCTCGCCCATAACTCCCTTTGTTTACAACTCTAACGATTGCTTCAACTTTTTAAGTAAAATTTCTTATCCGATATCTCGAAAGTTGTCTCGTAAACGTAATCGATTAGTCGTTAAAATATATTTGAATACCTTTGTTACGACTATCGAATGAATTCGTCTGTCTTGTTGAAATACTAAAACTATATTTTGTAACAAATCGGTGGATACTTTGTTTTGATCGTCCTGTAAGTTTTTATTCTCGAACAACTAGGTTATGGTGTGTACTTGCATTGCATTGAGGCACTGTAGCAGTGGAGTTCTTTTAAGCAATAATATAAATTTGAATTTTATCAACTTTTGTTGAGCTAAGCTAAAAGTTTACTTTAACCAACGTTTTTTATTTTAAGGGTGTGCAATACCATGACGAAACAGTCCCATATAGTCCTCTTCAGTATAACTTATCTTTCATCGAATTTTGAAAATCGTCTTCTGTAATTTGCAGGCCATCGTTCATGAACATTTTATAATTCGTAGGTGGCAAAAATTATAAATTTTTATTAAATATATTTGCCTATAATCAAAGCATGATTTTCAGTCTAGTCACTTAATAACACTAAAACAAAAGGGCCAAATTTTGTTACCTAATACATTGGAGCTTTCTGCAAATTTAAATGTCGTAAGCACATGGCGCAAACTAAAAATAATTCGACCACGCAGCTGTACCGACTTAGAAAATCACGTGTTTACCAAATTTGGGCCAAATCGGATGTAAAATGCTGCCGTTAAGAGTGCGAACACATAAATACACACCCTCACCGACACACCCTTATATATACACACACAGTTATATATACAATCTTTAATGACATAAAAAAATGTGTTCTGAGGTCCATGATCGGTGCTAATTCACCATTCACTTAGGTCTCTCCATAAGAGTCAATGCAACAGCTCACATTTCCTATGGAAATTCACCAATAAAGACCTAGCCTCAAAACAATACTTTACGGTTGTCTTGCCAAATCAGCTGACTTTTCAATTGACAATTTTAAATGTACAAATGAACATATTATTACTACAAGTTATTTTTTACTGCGAAGAAGAAATTATTACTAACACTTGCATATTTAAAACTTGTTCCTAATTTCTAAGCGCTCTATTTCATATAACAGTATACCAATATTATTCAAAATATCATTTATATAGTAAAAATAAATCTCGTAGTAAATTAAAATTTTATTGAAACATTGTTTAACTTAATATTCCGCAATGAGTGTTTGAAATAAAACGACGGTTAATTTAAAACGCCGCAAAAAAGAGAAGAGGGTTGGGGTTGGTGTTGAAGCACAATAGACGCAAAAAGATGTTTTCTGTGAGAGTCAAGTGTTAAAAAGGAGACTTAAGCCTTGCACTAGCATCGCTGAAAACATCCAGTGTAATTAATTACAGTGTTTTTGCAGTGTGATTAATTCAAATCTTAATAAATCTAAATTAATGGAATTTAATGTTTGATGTTTTTTTTCTTGTGAGTATTAGGGTCATATTGTCGTAACAGCTGTTGTGACCAGCTATATTCAATATAAAATATTTTCGAGTGACGTTAAATTTAGTAAATGATTTAAATAAACTTTGGGAGACCCTGAGTGCTCTCTTCAATCAACTGAGTGCGAAATAATTCAACCTAGCCTGAAGGACACGTATCTTTGACTTATTGCCACTCTTTTACAGATTTAATTTCGAATAAATTTGGCACAAAACTTAGCAAACACAAAATATTTAAGAGTCGCCTTAAAAAGCAAGATTGATTTCATATAATTTCTGGAACCTGGTGTAAACATACGGAATTAATGAGGCTCTGTGCTGTGAAAAATGTACCTACGAATTTAATGACTTTGTAGTGTGAGAAATACCAGGTGTTCCAAAAGTATGGTAACAACTTTTACAAATTTTCAAGACCACCCTCTTCTCCCCGGAGGTTGCCTGTGGGAGGGGGGGGGGGGGAGAACTCAACATTTAAAATGTTAACATACGGCTTTTGCTTATGCATATCAGTTTTTGTCCTTAAATAACAAAAATTTGCGGGAGTGGTTTAATATGTTTGGAAAAATGTTTTTCGGTCGTAATTTTGGATAGGGTTGTTGTACCTTACTTTGCTTGGTATCAAAATGATTGTGATTTAGGAAAAAAAATGATGTGTCACAAGTTGTATGAGTACGTTTAAAAATTTTGAGTTGCCTCCCACAGGATCCCTTTGGGGGAAGGGGGGTGGTCTTGAAAGTTTTAAAAGTAGTTGCTAATGGTCTAGACATTACAAAATGTTCATCTTTCTACTTTCTGCTACACCTGGTATATATACTCACAAGCTCTGCAAACATATTTTGAGGAGAGCAAACTCTATATATAAAAATTAATGTTTGTTTCTTTGTCCTCTATGACTCAAATACTATTCGACTGATTTCGCTAAAAATTTCATACTTTATCCATATCATTGCCAGGAGTTTTAAGGAGTTACAATTACTACAGTATATAACTAAGGAGTTAAAATGGGTACCCCTATACAATAAATTAAACTAATTTCATACAAACTATAAAGCTAAAATTATGTAATATTATTTTAAAGGAATATACAAAACTATTGCAATTTCATCGCTTAGGTCAAAGGGATGAAATGAAATAACTACCCTTAAAATTAATAAATAAGCCACTTACATTTTCTGTAGTCTCAAAAATTACTCAACTAATTTCACAATTAGACAATTTTTACAATTTACACAAATTAGTACCAGGATTTTTAGAGAATATAGTTACTGCAAACAAATAGATTTAAATAGGGTAGCTACCCCTACACAGTAAAAATAAATTGCACTAAATTCCTATAAACTATAATAATTATTAAAAAACAAATGCAATTCAATTACTTAAGACAAAGGGATGAAATGTGATAAGTACTCTTAAAAAATAAATCAAGCAATAGTGAAGCATTGTCAGGTCTTCTAGTTAAATATACAATTTACTACATGAAACGTGTCGAAAATAGGCTATAAAATAAATTTGTTAATGTATGAATTTTGTCATACGCGTATTAATTAGATTTTATGATTTTCATTTTTCTGCACGCTACTTAAAATTTTGTTGCAATCTAATTTTGTAGTTTTTACTTAGATAAAACACGATGTTCAAATAAATTTGGGCGTTTGAATGATTTCAATGATGATGATGATGATGATGATTTCAATCATGATTTGAATGATTTTCGTTCAGCAGACAACATTTGGTCTCTAAAATTGTTTCCAAAAGATGTTTATGAGGTATCAGTTCTAAATAAAACTACAAACTCCGAATTCATAATTAAAGTAAACACTGTGGATTTAAGTAAAGGTTTTACTGATTAATATTTATGAAGTAATTTTACAGTACAATTATCATTAATTATTGCATTGCCAAGTTAATTAGTGAGAATTACAAGATTTCTTGTAATAATTTATGTATCAAGTACCAATTATTGTCTACTTATAACTTCATGGGTCGTTAGAGACGAACCTACGTCACTGGTGTTACTAAACGGAGAGATGAGCGGAGTCAAGTTTTAGATTATGTAAGGCTGTGGGTACAGTGGATGCATGTTTCGACCAAAACATGATATAACTTACATCTGTTTTATAAGTATGATAAGATAACAAACTGTTTTGTCAAAATAATCTCAGCATACGTAATGGCATATTAAAGTCTTCCTTTTCAAAATATTGAATTATTAACTATGACAGTAGATCGAAATTCTGAAAGGTTGTAGGCATTTTTTTAACGAAGTTGCTGACACAAATTTAAAGTATATCTAGGCTTTTTTTTAATGAAGCTATCTATCAGCTTGTAAAAATGTGGATTATTATCCTTACTTAGGGGTACCCCTAGCCCTAGTCCCCAACATAATAATTTACAGTTCTTAAGCCCAATAATCTTCAGTTCTATACATCTCAAAAACTTGAGTGCTCAGAAAGGTAAAATTTGGCGGAAGGGCTGTGGGTATTTCTGGTAATTTGGGTGTTTGTTATGCACGGCCAGACCGTTTGACGGATCGGGACCTAATTTGGCGAAGTGGTTAATTATCACAAGAGGGAACTAACATATTTCCATTACCTACATTTAAGGAGGTAAAATGGGTTTAATTGCCTTATCACGATACACCTTTAATTCCCATGGGAATAGAAAGCTGAAGTTTTGCACAATTGTTTCTTATGGGACATAAAAAAAAAAAAAAAAAAAAAATAAGCACAGATATCCAAGTGGCAGAGTTGTACACTACTAGCATTGAGTTTGTGTGATTGCAATCACCAGAGTGCAGGTTAACACTCAGTAGGATATATTAGGGATCAAAATGTACACTTTTAACAGCTGATTAGCTTCAAAACAAACGATAGCCTAAATTATAAATTAAGATTATGTTTACAACTTCATTAAAACAAATGCTCCAAACGAGGTGTGGTCGAAAAATATGCTGAATAATTTTATTCCAAACAAAGTAATAAGCTTACATAGAATTTGAATGAATCTCTTCAAAGTATGGTCCTTGGCTAGCGATGTATTTGTCCCAACGTTGAATCCAAGGCTGGAAGGATTCTTTCGGAAGGGCTCAGCTGCCTGGTCGTGGCAATTTCAATGTAGGGAACGGCGTGAAAACGTTTTCCTTCTAGCGTGTTATTAATTTTTGGGAAGAGCCAGAAGTCACATGGTGGGAAATCTTGTGAGCAAGACTGGTGTGGACAGACAGGAATACTTCGACCAAAAACTTGCGAACTAAAAGCGACTTGTGGCACGGCGCGTTGTCGTTATGAAGAAGGAAGCCTTTCGACAATTTGCCTTTCTTCACGTCGTTTCAGTACCCCATGTAAAATTCTGAGTTTATAATTGTTCCCTTTGGAACGAACTCTGTATGCACTATGCCTTCACTATTGAAAAAAGACAATTAGTAGGCCTTAATGTTCGACTTTGACTGGCATGCATTTTTAGAATGAGGGGAATTACTCGTTTTTCACTGAGTTCTCTTAATTTTCATCTCAGGGACATAGCCATAAAACCAACTTTTATTCCCAGTTACAATTTTGCCCATGAAGTCCAGATCTGCATGAAGACGATCTGCAGATTCAAATCGATCTGTTTTTAATTCCTTGGAAACAGAGACACGATATTCCTTCTGTTCATCAGTCAAAAGCCTTTGAACAAATTTTGCACTCACTCGTCTCATTTGCAAACTATCGGTTAAAATGTTTTTGCGTGGACCCGTACGAGATGTTAAGTTACTCTTTATTCGGCTGTTTGAACGAACAAGTTTGGTCACCTTTTGCACATTTCCGTCTGTTTTTAAAGTCGAAGGACGTCCCGACTGTACCTCGTTTTCAACCGACTCATTTCCGCTTTAAATCATACCTTTGTAAACCGTCTTCAGAGTTATCACATTATCACTATATCATGATTTTAAAATTGACATGAGCTTCTTTGTCACCTTTTTGCAACTTGAAACGAAACTTAATGTTAATGCGTTGTTCGAAATCCATGACCTCTAGCGGCTCTGGAAGTAGACTTCAAGTCAGAACGTGTTCAAACTTGACACCGACTGTCTCAACATGTCAAACTATCGGACATGCAGTAGATAGAATGGATGTAGCGTCAGCAGTTGCTGCTATCACACCTCGTATTATCATTTTTTGTATCCTACTATGTATTAACAGCAACGGTTTACCTACATCAAAACATAATGTGTAATTCACTTTGTCACAAATAAAAACATTAGCATTGATTACTTAGACGTAGTCCGCTGTTATATGTATGAATCGGGGTTTATTGATGACAGATGTTTTGTCGCGTGATTAATTAATATCTGATTTTAAATTGTTAGATATTTTATACTGCCAAGTATGCAAACTAAGAGACACCATTAAACACCTTGCGACTCTTAACTATTATCGAGAAAAGAATGCAAGTTATCGGTAAGGATTAGGTGGGAGGGAGTCTATTTCCTGTGGAGCAGTAGTTCAAAGTAACAATCAGTACGGTTAATATTGGTTCAAACGCGTTACTCATGTCTTGTTCAAGTTTGACTTCTTTGTAAATTAGCATCTATCTGGGATTTGTCAATACAATCTTACGTATATAATAATTCAGCATAGATTGAAACGTTTGGTGATACATATATCTGGAGATCTACCAGGCCGATTTTTGTGCGGTTTATTTTAAATTAAAGAAAATGTAGGCTAATTATTATTAAAAAATTATGAAGTACAATTTTTATTTCAAATGTATATTTACAAGGCGGCATTTTAGATTTTTTGGTTTAGGTTAAAATTCTATTGATATATATTTCTGGAAATCTATCGGACCCATTTTAGTGCGGTTTGTTTTAAATGTAAGGAAATGTTGTCATTATTATAAATGTCATTGTATTTCATCGGCTTATTTACAAGGACGCTTTTCCTCTTTTGGTTTAGGCTAAACCCCTATCATTATGTTAAACACAATGGTCCAGCTTGCTACAGTTGGAACTTCCAACACAGTTGTGTAGGCTCGAACCTAGTTACTGGACAGCAAAACTCGTTTAAACGATGTTAATTAAGTGTCACACAAAATAGCTGATAGGTTGAATCGCAAGCGTTTTAGGACATGTTTTAATATAAATATGTGTTCCTTTGTTTTTATCTGAACTAAGCTTCTGAAGGTTATAAGGATAATTTGATTCGGGTAAAAATAATTCAGCACAGTCTTAAACGTTTGGTGACAATATTGATACCTATTTCTAGAGATCTACCGGGCCGATTTTAGTACGGTTTGTTTTAAATGAAAAAGTGCTGTCTTTATTATAAAAAAACTATGAAATGTAGTTTTTATTTTATTGGTATATTTACAAAGACACTTTTTTGATTTATTTTGTTTTCAATTACAACCCTATAGATATCTTATTCTGGAGATCTACCTGGCCGATTTTCGTGTGGTTTGTTTTAAAAGAAAGGAAATCTTATCATTATTTAAAAGAAAAAATATGAAATGTCATTTTTATTTCATTTGTATATTTAGATGGGTACATTTTGGATTTATTTGGTTAGGCCTATACGTTACAACTCTATTCATATCTCATTCTGGAGATCTATCAGGCCCATTTTCGTACGGTTTATTTAAATTAAATTAAATGTTGTTATTATAATCTTAAAACTATGAAATGTCATTTTTATTTCATCGTTTTTTGGATTTTTAGGCAACAACCCTATTGATTCCTATTTCTGGAGACTCTTTTGTCTTAGGGTTTATATACTAACCCATTTGAAACAACCGACCTCGGAAGGCTCTTTTTACCAAGTTGTACATAATACAGTCCGCGCAATCGATACCATACATATTCAACTCAATTTGTGTATGAGGCAGTTGTACGATGTTTTCAGAACTTGTAATACAGCACTCAAGGGATTTGTTGACGAGTTATGAATTGTCAAGGAAGGGGGGAATATATCCTGGAAGAGATTTGCGTCGAGCTGACCGGAGCAGCTACAATACTCCAGCATTGTCTAATAATACAATGGCAAGGCGAACAGAAAGAAAGGGACTATTACAATTAAATCCAACAAATACTTAAACTTCTTTAGAACACATTATCTTGGATTTATTAATTTACAACTGTACTGAACATACTTGTTTTCAACCATAATATTAGTTATGTACTTAACTACTGTGCACTACCTCAATATTACGACTGCCCCACACTCATTTTAACAACATACCCAGGCCCCAATTTACAAACGGGACAACTGGGCATTTTCCCAGAGCGCCAGTTTTTGAGGTGAAGGAGAATTTGAGGTGCAAAAAATACAAACAAATTTAGGGCCGGAAAAATACGTTTTTTAACGTACGGTAATGATTTGATTTTCAAAAATAGGCATAGGCTACATGTTAAGTCGTACAATTTAAAGGATAGAAGGACGTGTAATATTCCTGGGTTTGTCTTAAGAGAAGTACATAACCTGTTGCAGGTTTATTGACCTCATTTGTATGGTTAGTGGGTGGTAAAGCGGGTAGAGTGAACGGGTACTACTTTAAGGGAGTTTAAAATAAATAATAATTCGATCACGCAGCTGAACCGCTGACGTTTGTTGAGCGAATTTCCAACATTAAGTTTATGTTTTAATGTTTCAACCAGGTATGTTCTGCTGCTTGACACTTGCCGGTTTTAGCCAGTCCGGGCTTGGTGGGTCCTTATTTGATGGATAATGGAACGGTCCTAATAACTTAGGGCATTGTATTTGGATAACCTAATAGAACTCCGATCCAATGCAATATTTTGTTCCACTGGAAATTCGATTTTTTTTTTGAGCTATCTATTGGGGAAACGACGGAAGCCGTTTGAAACACCAATACTACCAATGATTTCTCCCTAGCGCTACCTCGCGGCGCGATCATGCACTATTTTCGCGACAACGTTTTTTTCGGCACACAGCCCCCGTATGGATGCATGATTTATTTTATTATTCCTGATCTATGCTTAGGGTTAGGAATAATCCCCCGAATCAAAACTGGCTCTCCTAATATAAAGAACATTAACAATTTTATAAACAAAATTTCAGCTTTTCACTAATAATATCCAACAAATGCCTAGTTTTCCCTTTATTGGCTTGGCTAAAAGAAATCATATTGTGTGTTTATCACTGTAATAATAAATACCAGAAAATAAATAAATAATGAAAAAATAAAATAAATGTTTACGTCTATTTTACTATTGTAATACCCATAATACAAATAAAAGTCCAAACAATAGGCCTTTACTGCAGATTGACCGCTGATATGCCAAAGGGCTGATCCGGCCCTCGAGGACTCGTACGCTCCGCGCCGCACCATCTCCCTTTGCCAGGCCGATTAAGCAATGAATACTGTATTCATTGGATTAAGTCAACTGTCTGCACTTAACATTTATAAAACTTATATCAATATAAAGATTGCAAAATACCCTAAAAGTTTTATTTGAGCCATTTTTTCATAACTTGTCTCATATTAATAAAAAATAGCTAAACATGTAATTATTGTAATAGGAAAGTTAAAATTTTAACATTAAATTTAAAAATACACGGTAAATAATTGTTTTATAGCTTAAACGCAATGAACATTTTTGGTAGAGAATATTATAAGGATTACAATAACGAAATAAAAATGACTCTATCGCTTTTTATTTCTTAGATATTAACAAAATAAAAAAGTCTTTCAAAAGTGAACTTTAAGGGGGGTAGGGGGGGAAGCAAGAGGGGGAGGGGCGGGGACTTTTTGTAAATACTCCTCTTATATTATTGTAACATCTGACAAAATTTCAGCTTTTCACTAATTACTTCCACTAAGGCCTATTTTTTCTCTTTATTGACTGGGATAGTTACCATCTTAAACGAAATACTGACCCAGTATGCCTGTCCCTGATACAGCGCACCATACTGTTGCGCCCTCACTATGTTGAGGCTTCTCTAAGACATCGTCAGGACGTTGACATCCATGAAAGATTATTGATGGAACAGTTTATAAGTAAACGACTTTCATCTGAAAACCATACATTTTGTAGAAACTAAGGGTTTTTGTAGTTCATTACGATGAGGCAAAACCTCATTACCTGTATGACGGAGTTTGTCAGCAACATTTAACGTTACGGCATTACTACTTGTCGACTGTTTGTGAAATCGTTCTTGAAACTCTACAGCAGTTCGCCTCAAACTCGGACCACTTGAATGACCTATTCCGTAAAAGCGAAAATAATGTCTAACGGTAAAAAGTTTTTCGGGTGGTAAGATCCATTACAGTGTTAACTAACCTCAAACAAGAAATTAATAATAAACATCTTGGCTTGGCAACAATCAACAATATAAACAGCTCTTCTAAAAACCCACCACAGTTGCTATAATTTCAGTACTGTTTATTTCGGCTCATACCATATATTTACTATCTTAGCTTTTAGAGTATAATTTATTAATCCTTCCACTTTATTGAAAGTAAATTATAAATCTAAATTTATGTAGGGTTAAAATAATAAAATCTGAAGAAAAGAAGAACTAGGCGTGCTAAGCACGCATACCCATGGTCTCTTCTAGTTCTAAATAAAAGAAAGGGAAAATAACTTATAAAATACATTACAAGGCACGTAGATAATTCATCATCCTTAAAGTCAGAAGTAAAAGATTTAAGGACTTCTCTAGAAACAAGTGGCACAGAAAATAAACCTATTATCCTTTATTTCGCTTCTTCGTGGATCCCCCGCTTGTTTCAAGTATATTTAAATTAAACCCATAAGCAGCTTGAAAGCAGCTCAATCATTTTAAATCTCCCCTAGATATTTATTCTGAATCTGTCCGACTTGCCAAGAAAAGTATGATTCATGAACTCAAAACATGCGTAGAGAATTCAACACTTATCAACGCGAAGAATTTATGTAAATCTGTAAATTGCATTTTCTGTTGTCGCATTATAGACAACATGATACTATACTCATAGAGCCCGGTTAAATTACAGTATACACCATCTTACCTACAATGCCAAACTAAAATAAAAAATACTGTGTGCGCTAAAATAAACAGTACTGAAATTAAAGCAGCTGTGGTTGGGTTTTAGAACAGCTGATTACATTGTTGATTGTTGCCAGGCCACGTTGCTTATTATTACTTTCTTGTTTGAGGTTAGTTAACACTGTAATGATTCTTACCACTAAAGAGAAAGTTTTATCGTAGAGCATTGTTTTCGCTCATACTGAACAGGTCGTTCAGGTGTCTCTAGTTTGATGCGAATTGCTGTAGAGTTTCAAGACCAGTAAAGGGAAAATTGTTTAAACTGAAATTTTTATTCAAAGAAATTATATTAGGACAGATTCAGGAGGGGTTTCGGGTACATTTTAAATGATTTCTTTGTAAGTTGTAAATTTTCTCATCATAAATTGTTGTATTTGTTCTTTCTTATACTGTATACCCAAATTTGAACTGAATTTTAATTCTGAATAAA
The DNA here is from genome assembly GCA_018207615.1 of Philaenus spumarius. Taxonomy (NCBI): domain Eukaryota; kingdom Metazoa; phylum Arthropoda; class Insecta; order Hemiptera; family Aphrophoridae; genus Philaenus; species Philaenus spumarius. Next base: position 74,430 of record JAGFPH010005185.1, read on the forward strand.
CATCACGTAATCGTAATTATCTGAATTAATAAATCAGCGTAAAGTAAACTTTTCCCATTACAGTTGATCGTAACTACAGGTGTGACTTACTCTTAAAAACTTATACATGAATTTAATTAAAGAGAACATTTTAATATTTTGAAAAGAAAGAACGTAATTTGATCAAGCAGCTGAACCGTCGACGTGAGTTGAGTGAATTTCCAAAATTAAGTTTATATGTTTTAGTATTTCAACTTATAGGCCTAATTTTGGAAATTGGTCTGCTAACGAAGGCGTTGAATATCAGAAGGCTTCTACGAATTATATTAGTGTAATTTGTTTGCACCTGACCCTCCAGCCCCTGCAAACGCGCTGATTTGTTCCACTTACAGCCAAAACACTCAACCTTGCGGCCTCAGATTATGGATTGAGCTTGGCGAGTTTGCACCTGGACCGTGCGCCCTCGGTTTATCGACTGCTTCGCTTCGCTCGTAGCGGACAAACACGCTTTTTATGGTACTTTTAGGGTACTTTTTTGGGGGATTTTAGGGAAACCATCCTGGCTATAAGGTCGTGTAAAAACAATAAATGTGCAGAATAGTCACCTACATTTCGTTCTGTACAAACAAATTTAATTCTAGAACAAAAAAGTAAATGTGTGCGGTCGTGGGACCCCCGTCAGGAACGTAGTTCATCACGCCTTTTCTGCAATTCTTTTACCAGCGTTAACGGCAACAAACAAACATAATTTTAATCTTTCAATTGCCGTTTATTATTAGATTGTTTTTATACAAACATTTACTGTTTCCATACGTTTAATGTTATTATGATAAAGGTGTAGAATTAATTAAACATCAAATCTAAGATGGTAAACACAGTTAAATGTCCATACATTGTAAATACATTCAATAAACATAAAATGTTGGTTCGTCAGTCTAGGCATAACCTAAAATTATTGGGTGTATGTTTAATTTATTTTACTTGTATTAACGGCAACATACATACACTAATTTTAGGTTAGGTCTAGATTTAAATTTCTTTCTCGGCCTAACCTAAAATTATTGTATGTACGTTGCCGTTAAGGTAGGTAAAATAAATTAAATATTCACACAATAATAATTTTAGGTTAGGCCTAGAATTATGAACGAACATTATTTGTTTATTGAATGTATTTCAGCACTTGACGTTAATATATGAACTACGCCTGACGGAACCGATCGTCTCTTAATTTAAATTGATGAACCAAAACACATGTTTCTTGAATGTATTTACATTCATTGCCATAAAAAACAATTTGGGAATGCTTTTTCGTTGCTCATATTTTATATTTGCCATTGCCATAGCAACCAATTAATAACACTTTTTTTGTTACGCATTACATTTTCTATTTGAAAACTCCTACCGCAACCCGCGTTAAGGAACTACGATCAGAAAATCTAGAAAATTGTTCTGATAAAAAAGACGTGCAGATAGTGTGTGGATATTTTGGCTAACGAACTCGTCCGAACGACTTAGAAAACCAACGTGTGTACCAAATGTGGACCAAATCGGACGTAACATGCGGCCGTTAGAGTGCGAATACATAAATATATATATATATAGTTTTTAATGACACCACAAAACGTGTTCTGGGGACTTTGTTTGGTGCTCTTTGACTATTCCCGACTTTTTCACCGGATGAGTCACTGAAGTAGTTCATTTTTTCTATGGAAATTTGCAAAAACAACTTAGGAAAAGGAGTGAGTTGTTCTTTTTTCGTTTGTTCCAATTTTTCTTTAGTAGCACCATTGCTAGATAACCACTTGATGTAGCAACAAAAACATAGAAATTGGACGGGTGTTTTTCTTTGTCAAATATTTTATCCAAGATCTTCGATAAAAGTTTGACAACATATTTGACAAATAACTTTGATAGAGTAATATGCTTCTAACACCATGCAAATGTTAGCCAATATCTAGACTATTATACAATTTTAAAGATCTTTAAGAAGGATATGTTTAAAAATGGATGTGGCGATTGTCTACTGAACTGAAAAAATACAAGTGTCTGTCTACTATACTGAAAAATATAGGTAATTGTCTACTATAATGTAGGCATCTAGAATCTACTTTATGTATAAGGTTATGTTTGGAGCAGGTGCTAGACATATACCTTTGTATCGGCCTGACTGGTAAGAAGGTATTGGCCATGATGAATACAAATTAAGGATATGCTTATAACTAAATACTATGAAGTGCAAGCATACGCAGGGAGGGAAAACATAGCCATGATTTAATGTGTTTTCTGCGAAGCAGACATTCTATGATATTTTTTAAGGGATCTGGCCTAGTAATTTACATTTATGTTCACGGTTTATGTAGATTATACATTACACTAATCATGTATTGCGCTCAGGTGGAAATGCGGAAATAGAGGCTAAATTATACTATTTGATTACAATATTTATTAAAACTTACACAGATCACACTTTCTCAGCACTGAAATAGATTCACAACGATAAGAGAAATCTCTCAATTATTTTAGGTACTCACGAAACATTAATAACTGAATGTTCAAAACGATTGAAACGAAATTGCGGCAACAGTGTTGTTGTTTTTGTGAGAACCCGGCAGGAAAATCAATCCGCATGGCGTCAGTGCTTATTAATCTAGTGACCGGTGATATTTTGTCGTGAAAGCTTGCTTAATTGATAATCCATGGGAAGGTACGGCCTAGTCACACGGGCGATACACGGCCTTCTACATTCGGAGAAAGGATCGACTTAATTTAGTTTCTGTAATCATTAAAAGTTGAATAAGTAACAATAACTTGGAGGAAACGAAAGTAGAATTTGAAATTAATTTATTACGAATTATAAAATGGTCCACGAGTTAATTTAAAATGTGGAAATAGTTTATTTTGGAAGTATCTATGTGAGGTGAACCTACAACAATACGGTTCTTTAATTATACAGCAAAGACCTTTCTATTTTATTGTAGAATAGAACATTACGTGAGTTATTACGAGTACGACAGTCATTCATTTTTTACTTATCAAAAAATAGGCCTATACTTCTTTAGGATGATTTTTATTGTAACTAATTTACCCGGCAATATTTCGCTATAGCTTGAGATAATAAATAAATTGATACTAAGATTAAATTTACAATAAAAATGTAAAGAATATATTGAAAAATTATTTTTACTTGTTAAAATAAGATTTTTATGATAGCACGTATTAAAAACGTGTTTGTTTAATGTTAATGTAATTTATTTTATATGTGTAGCTATTAAATTTGAAATATTAAATTATTATTTTATTTTAAGGAAAGTTATCCCATTTCATTACTTTGACTTAGTAATCGAATTGCAAATGGTTTTTATATTACTTATACGACTGACGTTTAAACACCCTAACTGAGCACAAGATATTTCTGTATGGAAATGTTTTGAACCGATGAAAACGTATCACTTAACACTAATAAAGCATTGTTTAGTTAGACAAATAAATAACTTTTTTTTAAATAAACAAAATACTGTTTGTTAATTTTTTTAAACCATAATACAGAGGAATTAAGTGATAAAACTACAAATTTGTCACACAAGAAAAATGAAATTGATAATAAATGTTCAATATCAGCTGTTAATTCACATTGCTGCAAATTGTTGTTTATAGTCTATAACACCTCAGAGTGACGTGGAAATAGTTGACCGGAATAATAGCATTACCTTTGAGTCTATTGTGCGAGTCGACTGTTTGCGCCTCACCATGAGGTGGTATAGACTATAACGAAAGCCTTTTGTTTGTTACGCTACAAGTTCTCATTTTACGCCTAAAGTTTTTAATGTTTTTATATTGGAAAACGAAGGCCAACATTCACATTTTTTATGGAACACCTTATATTGTATGATGATTCTTGATTTGACTTCAATCTGGATTCTGAATCAGTTAATATTGAACATCTGTTACCAACTTAATTTTTCATATGCAGTTTGTAATTCAGTCATTTAGTTCCTCTGTATTATAGGTTTAAAAAATAATAAAAACCGTAATTGTCGAATTTTAAAAGTTATTTGTCCAAACAATTTTTTGTTAGTGTTAAGAACGTTTTCATTGGTGCAAAATATTTCCATAGAAAATATCTTCCGTTTAGTTATGGCGTTTTTAAAACTATATACACCTCTAAGTTTTAAACGGATAGTCGTATAATAAAACACCAAGAACAAAAAAGTCTTTAAATAACTTACTTGTAAAATCCACGGTGTTCCATAAGAAATTCGAAAGTTGACCATGGCAGCCATTAACAAATATTTTAACTACATATTTTTAATTTCTCAAAAAACAAGGAAAGATTCCCTATTTAAAGTTTGCGATCATATTTGTAGTTTATAAGATACCAATGGTGGCCAATTTAAAAAAGTCACTCTGTATATTTCTCAAAAACCACCCTTTTTCTAGAACTTCGGGGGGTAAAAATCATGTTTAGACAACCCAAATACTTCACTTTTTACAGGTCTCACAGCTGTAGGAAGAATTTTCGTAAAAGAGCGATTTTTTTTACTAGTTTAAAGTGGCTAAAACTATAACCTCTCCTTAGCAGAATCAATTTTTTTAATACCTTACTTCAGCCCTCCATAAGATAATTTCTTGGATTTGATGATTAGAAATATGAAGGATAGCATGCTTTATGGTTGTACCCAATTTCATTGTAATAGCTCCATCCATTTAGGAGAAAATCGACTGTAACAAACATATCTTCAAAAGAATGATTGGCTATGAGGAGTTAAACAAATATATCATCAAAAGCGAATAAGCATGTTTTATAACTACTGTATTTCAAATTGTATTGTGTACTTTTATCTGTTTATGTAGGACAATATTGCCTATACTATGCAAAAAATATAACTATTTTGAAATTAAACGTGTCGTAATTTTTAAACACCTTCTAATTTAGTCCCATTCGAACTCTAATACTACGTTCAAAACATTCCTTAAACAAACAGAAGGGTTCCAGCTAAACGAAATTCTGTCGGTTGTACTAGACCTAAAGTAAGTTTGTTTTTCTAGTTCGCCCCTAATGATCTGCGGACGATATAATAATCCTTCTAATAGCGAAGTACCAACAAGCAACAATGGGCACGGACAACAATGGAGGATGAGAAGGGTGTGACGCTTGTCAATACAACAATGGCGGTAGCGCAGCTGTCATCGCTGAAACATTTATTGTAATCGTTTGATCGTAGATTGTTGACTAATCCAATACTTCCTCTGACCAGAAGATCGGACAAAAGTCAACTTCTGTGTGGGTCTTAAGGATTAGCGGAGTGTCACATTCCTTGTTCAGGTGGTCAAGACGAAATGGTAGCAATATATCTTTGGAATAATAAGTTTAAAACTGCCGGTCAGTAAAACTTTACTCTAAAAGTCTTTTTAATAGAGACGCTATCCTGATCCACAACACTTTACTGTATCCATCCCCTGTCAAAAGCATAATGGGTGTCTTTTTTAAACGGACCACCATTGTAAACTACAAATATGATTGTAAACTTTAATTAGGGAAACTTTCCTTGTTTTTAGAAAAATAAAATAAACGGTATCAGTTAACTGACACAAACTTTCTCCCAACTTACTGTAGTCAAAATAATATTGTTTTTAATCATTTTATTTACTACTTTTTAGAACAAAACAAAAAAATAATATTCTACCTACGTCAATCGTATAAAAAAGTTATTGTCCCAGGCGGGATTCGATCGCGCGACCTTTGAATTACTGGCCGTCCTCGCTACCGTTGTGCTACCCCGTGCGGCCGTCGCCGTGATGCTAGATTGACAACATAAACTTGTTTATTTTTTAACATTTCCCCATAATTATGAAACGCCGAAGTTTTGATAAAAGCGGGTGGTGTCATTTTGTTTGGCATCTTAAGCACTATAAATACTGAAAATTTGATCAAAATCGTTAGAGCCGTTTTTGAGAAATTTGCATTTTTGTCGTTTTTTATTGGTTTTTAGGGGTAAATTACCCTTAAAAATTGAAAATTCCAAAAAATGAAAAAACGCCTGGAGATATTAGGGTTTAGTACCTACATACCAAATTTCATGAAAATCGGACCAATAGTGTCCCCTCTGGTCGTGTATACATACTGACACACTGACAGACAGACACTACGTTAAAAACACTTTTTTGGGTTCAGGGAGCACCAAAACAAAAAATTCTACTAAAAATATTTTTGGGTTCAGGGAGCACCAACACAGATAATTGCACTAAACAATTTTTTGGGGTTCTGGGAGCACCAAAACAGATAATTCAACTGAAAATTCAAATTCGAACATTTTTACGAAAACAATACTTTCTCCATATACTACGTATAGGGTGGAGAAAGTAAAAATATGTAGCTCAAATATTTGTAAATTAGCAACACAATTCTAGGTTTGGCCTATTCTGGACTAACATGTGTGTTGAATGCATTTACAATAATTACCATAGCAATCATCTTAGAAAATCGATTAATTATTTTTCACAACCAACAGTTTTTTTTTAGATTAGGTTAACAAATTAAAAACAAACACAAAGATAAAATCTATGAAAAGGCTTACTGTATTATGCTATAATTGAAACATCTATATTGTTACATGTTTAGATCAAAAGCTGAATACATTTTTAGGTTAGGTCTATACTGAGCTAACACACATTTCTTGAAATCACGAAATTTAGAATCAGGTAATTATTTTTCACAACTAACAGCTTCTTTAGGTTAACAAAATAAAAGCAAACACAAAAATCAACAAAAATGCTACTGTGTTAAAATCCAAACGATATTAAAGATACTGATTTGTTTTTACTTTTTATTTAACCTCATGAAATAAAATTTTTGGTTTTACAAACAACCAGCCAACACGATTGATGTTTTTCCTTGTGGAAAACCAAAAGAAACAAAGATGATATAACTGGACATTATTTTGTAAGTTCAAATGCTGGAATCCGTCCGTATAAACAATTCTTGAAGTATAAATTACGAACTGTATTTTTTGTTATGGTGAATAATTTCATAATGGCGGGCGACAGCAGATTGCCGCTCCGTACATCAATGAAGTAGGGAATTATTCGACAAATTGCCATTATAACCTTGTCTGAGGCAATTTGCAAACCGTAAAGAGGGAATCTTGTCGATGGAGTTATTAACTTAAAACATAATCGACATTGATTGGTTAACAAGGAGGGAGGGGACTTAATAACCCAATCATCCAGATCCCAAGGGGAAATAATATTTTTCAAAGCGGGATCAGAGCGTTGATAAGGGCTAAATAGCCTTACAACCCTAGGGAGAGACTCTTGGCCCTAACCCCTCGGTAACAAAATGTTGTGTCAACACCTATTGCTTTCACGTGTTAACCTTTAGCTGAAATCTGGACTTTGTGTATTTTTCGTCAATTTAAAGTATAAAACACATTTTCCTTTCTAAAATAATTATTGTAAACTGACATTAATCTATTTGTAATAATATTACAAAGTGTTACATTTTGTATGTATGTTTCTGTCTTAGTGCGTTGGATAAATCATAATATGGTGAATCTTAAAAAAATTCACTGATTGATTATTTTGACCTTCCTTATGAGAAGTTATGTAGACTTATACATAAGGTTTGAGCAATATTTCCAAAAATATCGTGAAAACTATAAATTACAGAACTACACCTACATACCAAATTTCATCAAAATCGGACCGTTGGTATGGTCTCCAGCTCTGTACACATCCTTACAGACACACGAACACACAGACACACGGACAGACATCACCAAAAAAGCACCTTTTTGGGTTCAGGGAGCACCAAAACAAAAAATTCCACTAAAAATATTTTTGAGTTCAAGGAGCACCAACACAGATAATCCACTAAAAATTTTTTTTGTGTTCAGGGAGCACCAAAACAGATAATTTCACTAAACATTCAAATTCGAAAATTTGGACGAAAACAATACTTTCTCCATATACTACGTATAGGGTGGAGAAAGTAAAAATTGTTTGGATGTCCTTAAATAAAGTCTTTTCAAACGATGCCCCCATAAGACGGTATTATAAAATATTTATTTTTTAGTATACCGAACTTTATAGCAAAAATTAAAAGTTCATTTAAGATCTAATTACTGAAACACTTTATATTATTATTAAGGGTTTATTATTAGCACGTTTTATAAATTCGTCAAATTTAATTGTTATTGAATTTACATAGGAAAAATGAGCTCCTGCAATGACTCTTATGGTGAGTTCTAAGGTCGGGAGTAGTAAATGAGCACCAATCATGGTCCCCAGAACACGTTTTAAAAATTTTAATAAATAGACTATATTATGTTATCATATAGCCTATGTATTCGCACTTTAACTGCTACATTTTATGTCCGATTTGATCAAAATTTGGTACACACGTTGCTTTTCTAAGTCGCTCAGATGAGTTTGTTAACAAAACAAAAAAATCGAACCACCGGAAGCACGTTTTTTGACAGGAAGTAATTTTTTTGAAACTTTTCATACTAGGATGAAACTTTTAGGGTTTATCTAAAAAAAAATAAAAAAAACACATGATATTAGTCTGTTAAAATCCACGTGGGGACATCTTCTGATCCGAGCGATGTAAGGCCGTAAGGTCAAGGTGCAACCGGAGCAATGCGCGATGGAGGCTGTTGTGCATACAATTCTACTAATAGCCTATATTTCGTACACGGAGGCAGCTATTCAGAGTATTATTGAGAAGTCGAATTTCCCAAATAGTAGGATGAACCCCTAAAACAAATAAACTGCATTTTGGAAAGTCTTTCATCTCACGTCAGCGGTTCAGTTTCGTGATGGAATTATTATAGCTGTATTAGTTTTTGGAGGAAATCTGCTGAGTGATCCTATAAGGGGTTGGTTTTGGTCTTTTCGAGGTACGGAACACTAAACATTATCTGGCCACCCTGCGTATGAGAGCTAATTTAATTTCCTGTTTATTGAATGCACATGACCAATGATTTCATTTAAAGTACACTTTACACGTTGCAATACTACTGTATTACAGTTAGTTGACCAAGGTGACGTTTGATGAAAATGTGTGACGGTCTCTACATGTTTCCATTGTTCCCATAATGGACGGAAATCACTGATGACATTCTTGTTAATGGTCATTACCGTGAAATGGAATATTATTCTCTACAGTCAACAATTATTTTATAAAAGCCAGATTTTTTGTAAAGTAAAATATCCCTGACCGGATGTCCGGCTGTGATTACAGGAAGTTGTTAACAATCTAACATACTTTTTCCGTTCCATTATAATAATCGAACAAACCCACAACGTTATAATATTTTGTTTTTATTTATGCACAATAAAAACAAACGCTCCAGTATTATAGATCGCTATTTCCGCCATTGCTGGCGACAGATTGCGATCTTTCTATTGTATTATTTTATGTAAAAAATATTGCCAATCTACTTTCTCACGAATAGCTGAAATAGGAAATTATGAATGGAAAATAAAACAATCGTTTTTGAAACTAGGCTTGCATGTCCTGAATTCATAGTATTATAGTAAGGAAGTTCATTCATAAATGTATAGTTATCTTATTAGCGAATTTAAAATATGAGCTATTGCACTGACCCTTATGGTGGTGGTCAATGAGCACCGATCTTGGTCCACAGAACACGTTTTTAGGGTCCATATGAAAACTATACATGTACTCTAACGGCTTCATTTTACGTCTGATTTGGTCCAAATTTGATACACACGATGGGTTTTTAAGTCGCTCGGACGAGTTCGTCAGTCAACAAACCCAACAACCGGAAGAACGTTTTTTGACAGAAAATAAAAACATTTTGAAATTTTAATAGGCCTACTAGAATGAAACTTGTACAGATAGTGCCAAGCAGTGTGAAGCGTCACTTGAGCATGCGCTATAACGTCTTACCCTCTCCTACTCGACTGTGAGTCTTCAGTACAGTCACCACCAAAAAGTGTTGATATACAATCAACACGACTACATAGCAGACATTTACGGCAGGTGGCTCTGACTGTACTCCTCCGCGAGAGGGGAAATGTGGTGGGAGCCGGCGTAGGAGACTTGCACACTCTCCTCTTCGCGCTTCATCCTAATTGGCGCTATCTGTAGGGGTTTATCTCAACAACAACATATAGGCTATTATTCTTAATTTTTTTACACCTTTTAGACTGTCTGGTTCCCTCGAAATCGGTTAAATCGTAAAATACCTTAAAAGTACCCGGTTAAAATCCATGGGTTAAATTTACTGTGGGGGATCTTCTGATCCGCAAGGTCGAGGTGCAAACTCGCAAAGTGTTGTCCATAATCCGAGGCCACAAGGCTGAAGTGCAAACAAAGCGAGTTTTTTTTTTTCTGCGAAACGCAAGACCCTGGGCTGAAGGATGAGGTGTGAACAAATTCTACTAATATATTTCGTACAGGTAGGCAGCTATATTCAGTGCCTTCGTGACTACACTTGACCGTCCACACGCGTTAAAATTACCTTAAATTAACTAAACACTTGACTACTTAATATGTGTAAATTTGTCACCCTATAGTGAGTTTAGCTGTGAGTTAGGCCATCAGAGGAAAGTGTACATTATCATTATTTTTTTTACAGGAAAGTGTACAGCTTATGTAAATAAATGGGTTAGGCCTACACGAGTAGAATTTATTCAAACTAACCTTCTCCAACACAATGAAAAGTTCGCAAGGAGACACTCCATGACCTGGGGAACCTATTAGCCGAACCCGCATCGAGGAGCCCGTCACACAAGGATTTCCAGGATATCTGTTCTCTGTATGTTTAAGGAATGTCACCGATACTGCAGTCTACAGGCCACAATAATTACGTCATCTTGAAGTAAATATCCAGAGGAAACTGGCTCCTCGGTATTCGAGGTTCCTTTTATGGCTCCTAAAGTACTCACGGAATAGTTTTGCTGGTTTCAGTCCCATAACAAAAAGAAACACGCCATCCAGGGACTCCCATAATTTATTCTCCTTCACTGACAGTAAAAACTTGTCTACTCTCGTACTATTTCCTAGTGTATAGAAAACAGTATGATTAACGTATACACCCATGTGTTTTCTTTGACGTCCGTCCAACTATCACATGCACGCTGTTGGAAATACAATCGTAGTTTCAACACAAACATTTCAATGTATTTCAATTTGTAACTGTAGGAATTAATAGAATTAGTAGTTGTTGGGAACAAAGAGAAGAGAGAAGCTGGGACGGGACAGGATAAACTTGGGTAATTGTAACAGAAGGTGGATTAGTGACAGTCCTGTGCACTGATGTTGTAAAGTTTAACTAAGTGAAAAGAGAAAGGAACATTTTCCGACGGATAATCTCGTTTGTCAGACTAGAGGGTAGAATATTAAGTTAGCAGTGGCGAAGTTACAATACGTCTACCGGTATGTTGTTATTAAATGCGTTTAATAATATATCGAACAATATGGAGTCACACATCTTCTGTAGTCTACTAATATATAAAAAGGTAATCGAAATAATCTTAGGATTTATTTAATCTATTTCAAAAATCCTTCATTAATACATAATTTAGTTTACTTACTAAGTTACAATCCTGAATAAACAGTTAACATGATAAACATTTTTTTAATTCTGGCAAATTAGACTTTTGTAAGAAAAACAATTCTTTAAAATTATAAAACAACTAGTATTTTTTTTTTACAATTATAATGGTTACTTAGGTATGGTTTTATAAAACTTAGGCTTAGGCCTATTCGTTAAATTTTGTATTTATATACATTATTATATATCAAAATAAAGATACAAATATTATATTTTAATTTGCTTTTAATTGTTTTATTGATATACCAAATGATTTAGAAGTCATTAATATTATAATGAAGAAAATAATAATCAAATATTTATTATGTTTGTATGTTATACAAATTTCTAAGAATGTTTACGATGCTAAACGAATGGGTATCTTTTCTTTAAATTAGTATAAATGAATATATTGAAGATAGAAGGCTGTATTTATATTATAAATATTATTATTATTTATATTTGATATTATTTAATGTCAAAGCAAATCTTATAAGGCATTTTAGCCTACATTTGTCATATTAAACTCATATTAAAAAAATCAACTTAACAAGACATTATTTTATTGATTGAATGAAGTTGTAAACATAACTCCAAAGTATAATTTATGTTGGGTTTTGTTTAAGTATTACAGATGATGGGTGAAATATAGTATTGTTATTCACGTACGTACTTAAGGACGTACACTCGCTTTTATAGGAGTTGATTTTTGCTGACCATGATCATGTTTTCCTTTAAAATATATGAAACCGTTTTGCAATTGTTTGAAGACTCAGTACGTTGTGTACTGATTATTAATAAATAAAAATAAAAACGTACGCGTCCTCCAACACGTTAAAATCCTTATTCAAGTCACTTCAGACCTCTTTCTATGAATTTCTAATTACATTTTTGTTTTTATAAATGTTTGATGTTTTGTTCCATAGCACAGATCTGTATGTGTAGCCTAACAAATAAATAATAATAATTTAGCTGTAAATATTTTCATAATCAATTATAACACTTATAGTACAGTCAAATAAGAGTTTAATTTTAATCAATACTCCCAGGTGAGATCTTTGCCCGCAGGTTCTTTGTATCATAAATATTGTAGAAAAAGTCTACCAATTTCAGTTGAAGGAGGGGGGGGGGTACAAAAAACTTTGTTTTTGGTTTAGCGGGTAATCGGTGAACATTTTCTAACAATAAATGGGAAAGTTGTAGCTTAAGAAAAAACTTTTTTTAAGGCCACAACCTTTTAAGGGCTTTAGATTTCTTGTAAAAATTTTAAAGTTAATGCTTGAAACTTAAAAATTGGTGCAAATGCTCTTTACAGCAT
>JAGFPH010005185.1:87297-100538 GCA_018207615.1 Philaenus spumarius
ATATATATATACCATTTTTAATTACATCCCAACACGTGTTCTGGGGACACATGGTCGGTGCTCCCCGACCTTAGGTCTCACCGTAAGGGTAACTGCAACATAGTTCATTTTTCCTATGTAAATTCGCTAGTAAAAAGTACGACCAATTAATATTTTGATTAATTATATTTAAATAAAACTCAAATACAGTACATAATTAATTTTAATTCAAATAAATGTATAAAATATAATTTCAGAAGGACTGTTGTAAGTAACTACAAATAATAAAAGAAGCAGAATATAAATGTAACGCACATAGTTTGCTCCCTGTAATTTTCTTTCGCTTTATAAAGGGTCTAACTTCGATCCTGCCAGAAATTCTTTCTCATTCTATTTTTTTGTTGAGCAATATTACACAAAAAGAGTTTCTTATAACATATCCGTATCATCCAGGCTGAAACGGTAGTCGAAAATAATTTAAAAATTGTAATTTCCTCAACTTTTGTTAGGTCGGTTGGGAACCCAAACAAAAAAGGTCTCTTGCAAATTTTCCCTAGAATTTATCGTTTTCAAGTTATACATTATTTTACGTCTGAATAATATTTTAATAAGATGGAATATTTAAATACTTTACAAAAAGATAAAAAAAATAACCATCTCAGAAAAAATGAGAGAGATCCACAAAAACATAAATGTGAAAAACAAAATTTCATGTTTTAAACTTGGCATGTTTGTTTTCTTTTTAAATCATTTTTAGTAATTTTTAAACTTTCATCAATGCTTCATTGTGTGGTTAATTCTTTCTTTAGAATCTATTTAGGAAAAAATATTCTAAGATAAAAACAAGAAAAAAGTGTAATAGTTGTTTCCATATGACAACTATGTGCCATATGACACAAAGTATCACTTTGCCCCCAAAGGAACTTTACCGCACGAGCGCAGCGAATTGTTGAAAGTGTTACAGTTGAATCAGTTTACACTTTCAATTAGGTGGACGAAGCTAACACCTTAAACCTATTCTGCTTGTATAATTACTCCACCACAATATTTTCAAACTCACTATATTGTTATTTGTCGAAACATTTTGGGTAGGAACTTGTTTTTGAAATTTATGTTTTTGTGTTGTGGGTCATAGTTTCGATTAGAAAATATAAACGTTTTTTTGAAATTTTAGTAAATAATTATGTTTCTATAATTTAACTAATTGATTTGCACTTTAATAACAGGTAAACATTTGATTTGTAATTACTTAAGAGCAAATTAATTAATTACTTATTAAAAAATTCGTACACGCAAGCTGAACCGCTACGTGAGTTGAGAGAATTTCAAAAATTAAGTTTATGTGATTTATGGTTTCAACCAACTATTTGGGAAATCTAGACCGATTTAGCGCTGTCTAGGCAGAGGTAAAATGACTACTCAAATTCATTAATTCGAATTCTTTAATAATCGTTTGTGCGTTATGTGTTTCGTGTACTCGTTTGTGTTTAGTGTTTTTTTATGACGACCTCAAAATTGAGTGACATGGTGTTTTAATTTAGTTTTATATGTGCGTAATATTTTTGTGTGACCAGATGATGGTATAAACCGAAACTGCAGTCGTCACAATAAAAAATATAAATAACAAGGATTGAAAGACGTTGAACAGATATATTTATACCTAATTTATATCGTTATGTGAAATATATTAGTTTGCACCTCAGTCTCCAACCTCGGCTAACACGTTACTCTCATCGGAAAACTTCCTTTTCGAGTTTTTACCTTAATCTGGCGGCCTCGGATTATGGACTGAGTTTTGCGAGTTTTCAGTTTGACCTTGTGGCCTCGGATTATGCACTGCTTCACTTCTCAAGTTTCCATCCAGACCGTCCGCCTAGGATCAAAGATGCCCCCACGGGTACTTTCATGACATTTTACGTTTTGATCGATTTTGGAAGAGCCAGAGGTCATGTAAAATGGCAAAATATGCAGGATAAAAGCCTATATTAATGGTTTCAGGTAAAACTCAAAAAAAGTTTCATCCAAGTACAAAACATTTTAATAAATTTTATTTCCTTTCAAAAAACCTGCTTCAAGTTGTTTTAAATTGTTAGCTAACAAACTCGTCTGAGCGACTTGTAAAACAACGTGTGTACCAAATTTGGACCAAATCGGACGTAAAATGCGACCGTTAGAGTGCGAACACATATATACATATATACTGTACATACATTTTTAATGGCACTCCAAACGTGTTCTGGGGACCACGTTCGGTGCTCATGGATCACTCAAAATCTTAGGTCTCACCATTAGAGTCACTGAAATAGAGTCTAAAATATGATAGTAGTTACAAACTATATTCATGAAAACCGCCAGCAACTCGTAAAACGCCGACTGTGTTGATTACATAAATGACACAATTCCGACACTAACATCTACTTGCCCAATATGTAGGGTGACACGAGGGCAAACTAACAGACTAAATAAGCCATAAACACGGTACATTGTGCTCGGTCACAATCAAATCAATACAAAGAGCATTGTGTGGCCTCAATTGACTATGGATAAGTTTATGATTAAAGACTACCGTATCCAACATAACATTCTCATGCTGATGCGGTCCACATTGGTAAATCGCTGACTCTACTCGACTCTGTTGTTTGTCCTTATTTATGTTCTGTATTGTTCGACCCTTTACACGTGGCCAAGTGTCCAACACAAAATATTATAATAATTATAATTATAATATTATAATTGCAGCTGAACCGCTGGTGTGAGTTGAGCGAATTTACAAAACTAAGTTTATATGTTTTAGGCTGTTAACCAATTTCTACCTGCGTGTACGAAATATGTTAGAAGAATCTTTTTGCACCTCAGCCTCCAGCCACGGCTCGCACGCTGCTTCGTTCCGCTCGCTTAACGAGTTGCACCTTGACCTTGCGGCCACAGATTAAGGACTGCGCTTAACGAGTTTGCATCCCAGCCGTCGATCTCGGATCAGATTTTAACCCATGGTAAAATCCCCACGAGGTATTTTTATGGTAATTATACGTTTGCATCGATTTTGGGGGCACCAGAAGGGCTTTAAGGTCAAAAACGTGCATCCGGTTGTTGGATTTTGGACCAAATCGGACATAAAAGTAGGTCGTTAGAGTGCGAAACCATAAATACATAAAAAAGTTATTCTTTCCTATGTAAATTCGCTAAAAAACCACACCAATACTAAATCAATTAATATTGAGCTTGACTTGTGAGAAGATATATTTCATAAAATAAAACTTGAACTGAGAATCTATCAACTAATACGTTTACTACTCAAAGGCGTTTCAATCACAATGTCATCATCTTCAGTGATGCACGTGCTACAATAATCAAACTATAAAAATAGTTTTACGCTCCGTATCTATACAAAACTAAAAGAGTCGTGGCTTAAACCTTACAAACGGAAAGAGTTAACAACTGCATAGAGTTATTCTAACTAGCCTAACATAAACTATATACATTTAAACAAATTACTAATCTAATATTAATATTTAATAATACAACATTTTATTAGTAACTCGAATTTTATTATGAAGTAGTTTTAATTTATTTTTCATTTTTATTCACTGTCCTTTGTACGTGGAGCTGAAATAGTACAAATGAAAGTCACGTTTGCCTAAATGAATGTATATTATATTTTGTTTAAATGTTTACGTCAAGCTTGAAATATATTTGTATTATTACTCCAAGAGATACACAATTATGAAATAGAAACAATAACAAAGACTTACAAAATTAATTAACAATACTTTATACATGTTATATCTTAGGAACAATGGCACATCAAATTAATGAAAATACCTGTTCGGTATTTTAATTACATATACATGACACATTTAAGATAAAAAAAAATGCACCACAACTAGCAGGTTTCTTTGTTAAGTAATACTATTATTTACAGAAAGATTTACTCAGAAACAGTGATTCCAAAATAAAGATCTAATTTAAAGTAGAGTTATATAAAAGTAGCATACATTATTAATGATTTACCCCTCTTTATACGTCCAGCTAGTCTGCACTGCCCCTTCCGAGTACATTATAATAGTAATAAAGGCACAGTTGGGATTTCGACACTGAGGCATAACCCAACAAGTATTCATCGAAAATTCGGTTTATATTAGAATATTTATTATTTTGGTATAATGAAGGCTGCTAACCCTAATGCAATAATAATTAATGTTGTATAATAATAATTAATTAAGGGGTTGCTTAGGCAATATAGGTACACCACTGGAGTTGCCCCTGCAAATGTGACACGGGAGATGGGACAAAATATACGCCAATACATTGTATAATCTATAAGCGGCTTAGTCCTGACTGAAAGACTGTCCGACATAGAATCTACGTGGAGAAAAAAACTACAAATACGACAATTTAAAGGTATGTGGTTATAGACACACCCTGAGAAAGAATTTTGCAAGAAATGTATTTTAAGCGTAAAAAATAGCGAAAGTTCGGAAGATAAAACATCTGTTCGGATAAACAAATTGGCATCACTTGTTTGTTTATATTCATTAACATAGCTCCAACTTAGCAAATTTAGAATAAGTTTATTATTATTCACAACTAACAGCTTTTTTTAGATTAGATTAACAAACTAATAACAAACACAAACGAATATCAACGAAAAATGCTTACTGTGTTATAATTCAGTTCAAGCTTTTGTTGTTACATATTATATTGTTTCCTTCAGTTGGTAATATCAAAATTTGTTTGAAATATTGATTATTGATTATTTCAATTTTAGGCTAATGGTGAAATTCGAATTATTGGGGATGGTCGTCTCTGTCTCTGATTTCGATCTCTGTCTTACCGTGAAAATATAAGAGTACTAGTAAAGCCCCGTGAAAAATCACATAGGCTGATTAATTAGATACACATTAGAAATAACAATTTAAAAAACAAACTATTTACAAACAACATTAAGGCCTACTTATGTAGGCCTTCCTAAACATAACCCCAAACTATAATCTACACTGGGTTTACAGATGATGGGTGAAATCAGCTGTTAGGCCTATATTATATGTTACTCACGTACGTACGCTCGTACACTCGCTTTTATAGGAGTTGATATGATAATCAGATTGCATTGGCTTCGCCATGGGTCACCACCGGGGTTGGTGAGCGAAGCTAGTTAATTATAATGTAACCTTTAGCTGTTCAATGGAACCACTTTATGCCCGTAGGACGGGGGCTGGACTAACACGAGGCCGTAACACAACGTCAATAGTCGGATTATAATATCTATGAACAATCACCTTTAATTTCTTCATACTAGAAAAATCTGGGGTAAGTTTACAGGTTTAAAATGGCAACTTTTTAATATATTTAGAAAAATAACCTTCCAAAATACGGTTGTTAGTCATAGACTTAGCAAGGCCGTGGAATTATGCAAATAACAATGTTCAACAAATTAATATTAATCAAGCATTTTGTACTTAATAATTTTGATGTAAAACATAATTTGTACCTGGCATTATTATTTCGGTCCCTTTCTTGATTTAATTACTTAATCAGTGCGGATGATACTTCGAGAAAGGTGACCTACCACGTGTGATGCCCGTGTATTTGTATTTTAAATGAGTCCGTGTCTGTGTTGAGTTTAATTGAACAACATTAGATAATGACTGAAAACAGTACGTGAGACTCTGAAATGAAACTTCTTACTTTCTAAAAACAGATTTTTTTGTCCATTGCTCTCTTTTCATCGTTGACGATTTTATTATTTCAGGATCAGGAAATTGTTACGTGGAATTTATTGAAGGAAATCTCTTTAATTAAATTAAATATCTTTTATTTATCAATTTTCATTAAATTCATAATATGTGAAATAAATATTTTTTTAAAAATTTATAATACCATGATCAATTTATACAGATCGACTAATGATTTATTTTTCTTACTATAGACACATGAGGTGGTAGTCATCAATAAATGACTTCCCTATCGGTAATACATCCATTTTCACATCACCATTTAATATTTACACATTTTCTTTTAAATTTATCGAAGATTTCAAATATGCCATTTAAATTTATTAAAATTTGTGTTTGATCAAATCAGCAGTTGCTTTCTGGACGCCCCAGTGTATGAGTCATTTACCTGGCTGCCGGGCTAGCTGCATTTGTGTGTGTGTGTGTGTGTGTGTGTGTGTGTGTGTGCGTTGGCTCACTAATACTTGTCGGGTTACACTCCTGCTTATGAGCGTGCTGCCGGGCCTGTTAAAACTGTCGGGTCTTACACATGGACCGACAGTTAATAACTGCATTATACCACTTTGTTAGACTTAAAATGAAAATATAACTCAACTTGAAGTGTGACCCGATAAAATATGTTTCATGCAGTTGCACATTGGAAAATATTTATCGGGCCGTGATACATCACCGTATTGCAGCACCACCTGTAGCATATTTTGGAACTAAAGCCTTCGCGCCGAGTGTTGAGGCCTGACAATTTTCTTACAATTTAATTGGTTCGTTTCTAAGGGCGCACTTCTTGGTACAACGTTGCCACATCGAGCAGCTTTGATCATAATTTACTGCGTAATTATTTGAGTCAAGGTTAGTGATGTGTTGCTGTTGTCACGATTCATGTTACATTTATGGCTCAGGTCTACACTTAAAACCCCTAACCTAAAAGCTAGAAATACAACAATAATTGCTTCAAATTTTGAAATCAGCTGTTAGTGGAAATATTGGAGCTAACAGCTATATTATCTGTTATAAATTGGTTGCTATGGTAATAAATGTAAATACATGTGTTGATTTATCATTCTGGGACTAACCTAAGAATTTTTTCCGACTAAATTTACAAATATTGGAATAAAAAAAGGTTTTTATCGAAATGAATTATAGCCTATGTTACTCAGGGATAGTGTAGCTTTTTATTAGTAAAACTGTTTTTTCAATCGGTTTAGTAGTGCCAGAGATCACCCCCTACATACAAACAAACAAACAAACTTTACCTCTTTATAATATGAGTATAGATAAATATCACTAGGGGTTCTGCTCCTGGACGCTTCGCGTCCCAACCCCGCCTCGTCCTTCGGCCTCAGATGGCTGCTTCGCTTCGCTCGCAGTTGGAAAATTCGCTAAAGAATCTCGATAATCTTTGGCTCGTTTGTACATCGGTTTGTAAAATTATGAAGCCAGGCTTAAATATATTTATAGTAATTACAAGATTAATTATAACCTCAAATACATGCTTTAGAAACGTGAGTGGCTTTCATTACGATTTTAGTCCTTGTTCTACTATCTTCTGTGAACTAAAGTTTTGAAACCAGGCCTAAATATACAGTAGTAAAAATTATTGCAGGATTAACATAACCTCAATACTATGTTTCAGAAATAAGCCAGGAGTATATCACAAAATCTTTGCCAAGTTTCATTTTTTTTTTGACAAAATAAGTTGTTAAATCAGGCCTAATTTATTCTAATCCTAACGTGCTAAAACAGTATAAATGAGTTTGTTTTTTGACAGTAATTAAAAACTATCTATTGAACAGCTGATTTTGGATAGTACTCAATCTCATGGCTTGTTTATAAACAGCTGTTTTGATTGCTTTATTTACTATTTCGTTGTTATTTCGTAACCAACATGGCAACCCATAAGACCCCATGTTAAAATTGTTCAACTTTTAAATTAGTATTTCTCAAAAAATTACGTTTTTACACGAAATACCAATATATGGGTGTACTACACCTAAATACAAAATTTCTTTGAATTCGTTAGAGCCGTTTTCGAGATCCGCGTCAGATACAAAGATATAAAGATACAAAGATACAAGAATTGCTCATTTAAAGTAATAGGATATTTATTTGATTTTATCTAAGTTTGAAAAAGGGGCTGATTCTGATCAAAATAATGTTTTGTAGAGGCTGCTTGGTTTTTACAACAATCTATATTTCAAACGGTAGGATAATAATAAAATTCTAAAATTTAATATTAGTACATTACAGTACCAGATAAATAGAAAGTTTGTAGGTAGTATTGCTTCTGAATTTATTGGTTGTGTTTTAAAAACTTAAAACATCTTTTCATAACATATTTATACAGGGTTTTGTATTAAACCATAGTACCAGGAGACCGAGCTAAAGCTCGATTATAAGCAGGGCCTAGTTCGCTCACGTCAATAACTATTATTGTAAATTTCCGTGAACATCGTTTAGGTTAGGCCTATAACATTAAACAACTAAATAAAGGGTATGTTTATTTAGCAGAAGTATTCGTTGCCATGGTAACTATAAATAGATACAACATTAGGCTTACCTTTAATAAAATACAATTTAAAAGAAAACAGATGATTATTGTAATGGCATTGAAAACATTTGCATCAGCTGTGCTTCGTTTAAAAGAAAACAGATGATTTTTGTAATGACATTGAAAACATTTGCATCAGCTGTGCTTTTTATTGTTTAAAATGGACAAATTTCACTTTTTAATTTAATAAAAAGACGTAGAAAACGAATTTTCCCAGACTGGTGACCATTTCCAATCGATTTCTCGAGGCCAAAAGCCCCATATAAAATAAAAAAATAAAAAATCCTTAGACGGAGATTCCAGATCCATTTAGCAGACAGACAATTATCTCTCGCTTTAGAAGATAAGATACATTATTTACATTTGGCTAATCTAAGCTTTTGACCACTATGCTATTTTTTAATTTTTCTCTTTTCAAAATGTATTAAAAAACGAATTAGGCTACCTAACTGAACAAAATAGGGCTACAATTTTTTAGAAAAGAGACTATAACAATTTGTTTACTGAAAACTGAACTATACAAAATCAATCCAAAATTTGGCCTTTTTGTCTTTTTAATTATATTTTAAAGACATTTAATTTTTGTAAGACATAAAAGAAAAATTATATGTAATTTAGTACATATATAATATTGTACTTAATATTACAATAAATATGTTTCTGTAGACTTATTAATATTCCAACAAGCTTTTAAACTTCTGTACTTATTTAAAAATAAATGCAGTATGATTCACTTCTCAGTCCAAACTGAAAAACAAAACAAGTTCTTTGCCAAACTCAATTAAAATAAAAATATAAGATAGCCATGTTCTAATATCAATTGAATATCTACCGGTAATAAACGTCAACAGTTATGTACAAAAATAAATTAATAATTTCAAAATATTGAACTCTCCCCACCTAAATTGTGACCTAGTTAAAAATTAACTTATTATATAGCCTATTATAGCAAATTGTGATAAACCAAGAAATAGCTATTAACCGTCTTCTTACTGCATTACTATAAAAACAAATTTTATTTAAAAAAATGTCAACCGCCTCCCCTTCAAAATAAAGGTTAAGTTGGTAACAGAGTTAGAAATTCTAATATTGTGTAACATAAAAACCATTTTTCAAGTTACCACGCTTTTTAGAGTTTCTTTTATGGAAAAACATGTATTTATACACAATTGTTATTGTGTAGATTAGAAATAAGGAAACTTTTTTTACTGCTATGCAGCCAGTAAGAAAGGTATAACAGTCAGCAAGAAATGGTATTTCTGAATAGTACACTGTTTGGTTAAAATTTCATTAATCATGTCTTTATGGACATTGTACAGAGGTAATGAACTTGAAAAACAATCTAAAAATATCTAAAGCCATTGTTTTATGCAAGCTTTGATCCACAGCCTTGTTCCAATAAGAGTAGGCCTAACAAAAAAACTGGTATTTATGATTTAAAATAGTACAATTATTACCAAATGAAACTAATACAGGATCGAATATTAAGTCAATGGTAACATTAAGGTGAATTGTTATGTTAATTGATTGACAAGAAGCAATAAAATCGACAAATAATTATAGTACTTTTCTTTTTACAACATTTACAAACGAAGGAAATGTCAGTGATTGTACATAAACGGAAGAGAAAATGCTTGCTAAATACTTTTAGCTTTTAGGCTGTAAATTCTTGTTAAGAGGCTTAAACAAGGGTATTTTTGTTAATAGACGTTTTATAAATCCGCATATTTAAGTTATTTGAATCACAAAATATTAAATAATTTAATAATAACCTAAATGACATGTAAATGAGTGGCAAATAATAATTATAGTGCTAAAAATTACAAAACTGCTAAGAAATCATTCTGGTGTAATGGATAGAACGTCTGCTTCTCGACCTAATGTTTCTTAGTTCGATCCTGCAAGGTGGTAGTGTTTTTTTCCTTGTTTTTAGACGATTTTCAAAATAAAATTTACGTTTTGGTGCAAACAATTTAATACTGTATTGCGTTTACAAAAAGTAGCATAGAGGAAAAATAAACATTTATGGCACACAACTTAATAAAGTTTTATACAATTTTGGTAAATAAAGTAGAGACAAATTAATGCTCATGAGCCCATCGTTTTTGCAATAGAAATTTTATTAAAATCAAATAAATGTTTATGTTCTTTATTCAAGTTGTAAACTATAAGTTAGAAATTAAATCGAGTTGGGGTAACATTATTACTTTCTCACTATACTATAGTATAGAGAAAGTATAGTGATCGCAAAAAAATCGATGTTGAGATTTTTGTGGAACTATCCGTTTTGGGACCCCCTGAGTCCAAAAAAGTGGTTTTTTAAAAATGCCTGTCTGTATGTATGTCTGTATGTATGTCTGTATGTAGACAAAGCTAGAGAGAAAACTTTTCGATCGATTTCAACCAAATTTGCACCAGACATGTCCAGTACGCCTGTATAGATGCACGAAAAAGGGTTTTGAACAATTTTGAAAAACAACCCCTTTTGGCCAAAAAACCCCAAAAAATCAGTTATTATTTTTTTATAAAAAAACTGCTCTAACGATTTTGATAAAATTTGGCTTATTTGTAGCCTTTAATGTGCCCTAAATTATACAAAAACCCGCATCTTTCTAAAAATTCTCGTTTAGCTAATAATAATAATAATAACTGATTTTTGGGGGTTTTTTGGCCATAAAGGGGGTTGTTTTTCAAAATTTTTCAAAACCTTTTTACGTGCATCTATGAAGACCTAATTGATGTGTTGTGTGCAAATTTTTTCGAAATCAATCGAATAGTTTTCTCTCTAGATAATAATAATAATATTTATTAGTTAATCGCCTACTTTAATAAAATTATACAAAGCTAGAGAGAAAACTATTCGATCGATTTCAACCAAATTTGCACCAGACATGTCCAGTACGCCTGTATAGATGCACGAAAAAGGGATTTGAACAATTTTGAAAAACAACCCCCTTTTTGGCCAAAAAAAACCCCAAAAAATCAGTTATTATTTTTTTATTAAAAAACGGCTCTAACGATTTTGATAAAATTTGGCTTATTTGTAGCCTTTAATGTGCCCTACCATATACAGAAACCCGCATCTTTCTAAAAATTCTCGTTTAGCTAATAATAATAATAACTGTTTTGGGGGGTTTTTTGGCCATAAAGCGGGTTGTTTTAAAAAAAATTTCAAAACCATTTTACGTGCATCTATGAAGACCTAATTGACGTGTTTGGTGCAAATTTTTTCGAAATCGATCGAATAGTTTTCTCTCTAGATAATAATAATAATATTTATTAGTTAATCTCCAACTTTAATAAAAAAAACTCTCCTACCCCACCCTACAAGTCACAGTGAATCTGTTTAGTAATTTAAATGTATTTGTGAGAAAGTATGTGCCAGTTCCTGGTACCGTTTATTTATTTTAAAGTGAAACAAACCAAAAAATACGTTCTCGTAAATCGGAACTAGATTATTTGTTTTAACTGAACAATTGCAATACCAAAAACTACAAAGCATGCCAAAACAGAAAATCGATTGCTGTTATGCAAGCTTTGGAATAAGAGTAGGCCTAACAAAAAACTGGTATTTATGAATTAAAATCGTACAATTACCACATTCAACTTATACAGGATTGTATATTAGCTCAATGGGAACATTTTGGTGAAATTTTATGTTAATTGATTGACGAGAAGCAATAAAATCGACAATAATTACTTTTCTTTTTACAACATTTCAAAACGAAGGCAATGTCAATGATTGTTCCTAGACCGAAGAGAAAATTCTTGCTAAATACTTTTAGAGACTTAAAACAAACGTATTCTTGTTAATTGAAGTGTTATAAATCCGCATATTTAAGTGATTATGCATTAAAATACTTAAATATCCTATTAAAAATTGAAAATTACATATTTAAATATTATACGACTTGTAAATGAGTAAACAAATTATAGAACTCAAAATTGCTAACACTAGTAATATAGATCAATGTGGTGTAATGGATAGAACGTCTGGCTGTCGACCAAATCTTTCTTGGTTCGATCCTTGTGTCATGGTATTTTTTTTCTTGTTTTTCAAATAATTTTTACGTTTTGGTGAAAACGATTTATTACGTTTACAAAAAGTAGCATGGAGGTAAGGTAGACATTTATGGCACATTATAACTTCAAATTTAATAGAGTTTTATACAATTTAGGTAAATAAAGTAGAGGAAAGGTTTTGAGCACATCGTTTTTGGAATATTACAAATTTTACTAAAAAAAAAGCGTTAGTACACCAACAACTACAAAGCATGGCAAAACAAAAAATATTGTTTCTAATGTAAGCTTTGGAATAAGAGTAGGCGTAGGCCTAACAAAAAAACTGGTATTTATGAATTAAAATCGTAAAACTTACCACATTCAACTTATACAGGATTGTATATTAGCTCAATGGGAACATTTTGGTGAAGTTTTATGTTAATTGATTGACGAGAAGCAATAAAATCGACAATAATTACTTTTCTTTTTACAACATTTCAAAAGGAAGGAAAAGTCATTGATTGTACATAGACCGAAGAGAAAATGCTTGCTAAATACTTTTAGACTTAAAACAAATATATTCTTGTTAATAGAAGTGTTACAAATCCGCATATTTATGTAATTATGCAATAGAATACTTAAATATGATTATGTATAAAATTGAAAATTAAATATTTTAATATTATACTATTTGTAAATGAGTGAACAAATTATAGAGCTTAAAATTGCTACCACTATTAGTAGATCATTGTGGTCTAGTGGATAGAACGTCTGGCTGTCAACCAAATCTTTCTTGGTTCGATCCTGCAGCGTGTCGTAGATTTTTTTTCTAGTTTTTCGACTATTTTCAAAATAATATTTACGTTTTGGTGAAAACAATTTAATATTACGTTTACAAACAGTAGCATGGAGGTAAGATACAGATTTAAGGCGCATAACTTTAAATTCAATAAAGTTTTATACAATTTAGGTAAATAAAG